>JANEHK010000022.1:6127873-6163798 GCA_025960845.1 Tachycineta bicolor | reverse complement strand
TCCTCTCTTTTTCTTTTTTTCTTTTTCTTTTTTCTCTCTCTCTCTTTCATTCTTCCTTTCTAAATAATCAATATTCAATCATTTGAGTTACTAATTTATTAATTGCTTTTTTTTGTAATGTAGAATTTAAAAATTATGAAATGTTTTAAAGAATCCTTCAGTTTTACTCCTCAAGTACAGCAGTAGGAAGTATGATGTGAAGTGGAATGTATTTCCTATCTAGCATGAAGATTTATAGATTGGATAAAATACCAAGCAACAAACCAATTGTGCAATTGAGATATTAGGAATAAAGGATTCTGTGAAGTGTGTGAGCTGTTTTTACAAATGCTGTGCAAATACGTTGTGCTTAATTCACTGTTACCCCTTGAAAATGTGTTTATATACATCTCCAAAATATATTCTCTGCTTCCTTGTTTGAATTGATTGAACCAGCTTTTTTCCTTTATATAAATATACTTCTTCTGTTGTCAGAGAACACGGGAAAAACATTTTCTCATGTGAACTACAATTTGGCAAGGGAAAATGATTTGAAAATCTACAAGCATCAACAAGGTTTGAAATGAATTAATTTATTCCTTGGTTTTGAAAACTTGGATTTTTTAAAGGGCTATATTACCTGATGGGCAGTGCATGACTACTTCAGAATTAACAGCTAATCCTCAAACTTTTTCTGCTTCTCTTATGAGACACCATAGGTTAGTATAAAACCAAAATAGGTACATGAAATTCTCGGTCATGTACTCATAGTAACAAGTATATGCATGATTTTTAAAGTGCACTAATAATAAAAATAGCCCAGTGTTACATCATAATTCCACAAGAACATTTGACTGATGCTCTTGAGGCAGTTGCTGTCTCTAGTTGTATTAAAGGCATTCAAGCACTCTTAATTTAAGGGAAGAGAGTAGGGGTTTTTTTATGCAAGAACTTCACTGAAATCAGAGCCCAGATCACACCTGTTATGCAACTGACAATCATTGAAGACTAAAATGTTTAATCATATGGGAAAAAGAACTCCATAGATAGCTTTTAAATTTGCAGCCCATCAGATGTCAGCAAAGAGAAGCCAGAAGTGGGATCATTTTGCCAAACATAGGCATTATTCTTGGCAATAATTCTTCTTATGCAAAGGTAGGCATCTAAAATAGGCCATATGAGTCACAGTCTGAAAGTGCCTATTAATGATTAGGACAGCCTAGGGTGACTGTCTCCTCCCTGGCTGCAGATTTCTGGCACTGCCAAAGAACCTCTCTGGGATGGCTGGCTGTACTTGAATCCCCAGCATGGCTGCAAAGAATTCCAAAGTGGGATTAATCTCCCTGAGCTCCAGTTTATACCCAGAAGGGAGACCGTCACAGTCATCACATACTTTTGAGCTTTTCAGATTGCAATTTACCATCATCAAAATTGCCTCTTCTGCCATTCTGCCTAGGCAAATCACTCTAGAAAGACATGACTCAAATGCTTTCTTAGAGCTACATAAACCATTTTCATTATATTATGGAAGTGGATATTACTAGTCCACTCCAATTAAGAAATTATCTTTCTAGGATTGTTTCATTTTTTCCTTGAATGTCTGCATTATGTGTGATTACAATAACACATCTGCTCATAAAATGGGCACATGAGACTCTGCTGTGAAGAATCAAGGGTGTGGGCATTTGTTCAAAGTGACTGGCTTACATCCATCTGACAGGGATAATTAGCCCTTGCTAATTAGCACACAGCTGTTTTATGGGTTCACAACTCCTTTGGCCACTCTCCACAAATAAGTGGGAGATATAGCATGTACAGCTAAAGCATTTCCCATTTGTTTGTTGCCAGCAATTAAAAAAAAAAAAAAAAAAAAAAAAAAAAAAAGCCAAAAATGATGTTTTTCAAGATAAATCCTACAAATAAGAATGAATATTCAGATAAAGATTGAAATTGAAGATATATACACAGCTATGTGAAATGAGTATATTTATTTCCTGCCATCTTTTATGTTATGCTTTTTGTAAAGGCCATGGAGCATGACTTCAAGTGTAAACGTTTGCAGCATCACTCAGGCAATAATTTCCAAAAATGAACAAAGTTGTAATTCTGCTGGTTTTGTGAAAATCAGATTTGCACTTTGTTTCATTCTTTTATTTTCAGAAATGACCGTGTAAACGCTATACAAAATTCTCTTCTTCCCTAAGGAGAGGAAATAATTAAGAGTAATCCCACTCTGTTTAAATATTTAGATAAAGAAGAAATACTTTGTTAATTTCTATGTAGCAGCAGTATAAATTACTGTAACCACAGAATCCCCTTCCACAGGTGAGATACTTTAAATAATGTGTCTCTTCAAAATTCATTGTTGAATGAGGTATTTGCCTCCTTGTTTTTGTTTTGTATCTGCAGTATTTATAAAATGAGATGGATAAACAGCTTTGGAATTGAAGCTTTCTGTATAAGTATAACCTAGAGTCATATTGTTGATGTGCAGGGCTAGATTTTCTTCGCAGCAGAATAACATTTGTTCTTCAACCATTTCGAAAGCAAATCTTGGGTGTTTGCTTCATTCAGTCATATGAAAGAGTGTAAAATTAATTAGATAAAAGATCATGTGGTTTTGGACATCATTAAAATTGAGTGTTGAGAGGGGTGTATTTGTATTTCTTTGAACTGTACATTTTATTTCTTCATCTAATGTTGTTTTGAATATATTTAAGAGTATTGGCACTATAATTTGTTTAAAATAAGAATATTCAAATACTTTGTCAATGAAATATCTCTTGATGGAGAAGAATATTTGCCAATATTTCAACAGCTCCACACTCTTCCTTCTTCCTCCATAAAGCCTTAAAGTCTGAAGATGCTGAACGACAATGGGTACAACTTAACACCTCCAGTCATTTGTGCTGGTTAGTGTTTATGCCTATTAAAACCAAAAGCAGTATTCTTTCCTGCAAACCTTTGCTTTCTTGCCTAAATATAGATGTGGCAAAATTTGCATGCAAAGAAAACTGGCATTGCATACAGCTTTGCATATGAAAGGAGACTGAAAATCTATCTCTGCCTGGATTTCTCTCTAGTTTTTGCCAGACAAGTGGTATTATCCTGCACTGTAATTTTTTTTCATCCAGTTATTTGCATATTTAGGTGCTCCTCTGGAGCTGACTAACAGCAGATAGCTGTCAAAAAAATATTTGTTTGTTCTAATTTTAGCTATCTTGAAGTGAGACATACAATTTAAGCAAGCTGTTAAGTTTGCTGTGTAGCACTCCAGTGATAAATGTTCCCATCTCCTTGAACTCTTCTAGAGTTGTCTCTCTCTGTAATGCCTGACTCCTAGGCAATTCAAATTAGTACAGGTTTATCTCAGTGTAAGAGTTGCAACACTCTACAAACTACATCTACAAATGTGCACATGGAGGGACATTACTCAGACTCTGAAATTAAGAAAAAAAATGTGCACATCTCCTATTTCCAAATGTAAAAGACTGAATTTATAAGCATAAGAACATATGTGAATGTACACACAGGCTTTTGCTGCCATGAATGCACTTGTGTATAAACTTATAATTTAGTAATATCTACATATATACACATGGATGTAGAGGGACATAATGCGAAACATAGCAGGTAGCTCTCTTCCTTTAAATGATAACTGTAGGACCCCAACCTCTGTCTATAAAGCATTACTGGAATTTCCTTCATTTTCCCTTCCAAAGTATGTAGTGTGTAGCTAAGTGGTTTTTATTGACTTGAAGATATTTATGTCACCAGTAAAATGTCTACTCAGCTGGAGTGAAAAATAGGAAAAAGTTAATGCAATGAATACATTATTTCCATCAATGAAGAAAAGACATTCTGTTTTGGGGTTTGTTTGCTTATTTCTGGTGAGGTTTTAGACCCAGTTATAAGACAATATACTGCTTTTTATTTATTTATTTCTATTTTGTTTTTGTGAGGAGCCAATTCATTTTTGTTACGCCTCAACACTGATTGTCAGAGGCCTATGGTGGAGGAGTTGCACATCTGCTGTGTCCAGGAGGCAACTAGATGTCTCTAGGGAGACTTTGCCTGGCAACCAGTTCATGTCTGACATGGGACAGGCAGGCAGCAGGAGATCACCAGGGATACTGGACCCTCCAGAGGGGTTCTCCAACCGGATAGAAAAAGGTCTCCACCCATGGACTGCAGTGGGACATCACCCTGGGCCAATGATCTCCAGACAGCAGGCTGACCTTGGAAGGAGACAGGAGGCGTGAAAAGTAACTGACTCATAAACCTCAGAGGCTTTTGAAAATGTGCTTTTTCAGTGTGCATTTGCTTTTGAGGCCTGGTGATTTGAGGGGTTTTTTTGAGACTTGCTTTTTGAGACTTGCTTGTCAAAACTTTTTTTTGAGTTGGGCTTTTTGAGTCTTAGGCTTTTGCCCTGGCCCCATCCTGCCTTTTGGCTCCCCTGCCCTCGCTGGCTCTTGCTCACCCTCGTGTCTGCCCTGCCTCCCTGTGTCCCTAACCCTGCCTGAGCCACCTGCATTCAGTCCTGCCTGCCTCCATGCCTGCCCACTGCTCATTCTTACTGTTACCCTGTCCAAGGCTTCCGGACCTTCTGGAGCAGATTGCTGCCCAAGCGCCCCTCACCTTGTGTCCAGTGGCCTGTCACCACAGGTGCTGTCCCCAGGCAGGCAGCGTGCACAGCCCTCACCTCGTGGACATTGATGGCACTCCCCGACCTCCTTTCCTAACACCCTCTTTGCCCTCTGTCTCCCCTCTCCCTCTGTCCCATTTTTCTTTCTTTTGCTCTGTCTTCTGTAACCTTCTTTAGTAGGGTAACTCCTTTTATTTTGTCTTTTCATTACCAATAAACAGTTCTCAGATACAATGTTTGCCTCATTTGGCCTAATTCCATTCCTGACCATCTATCATTAAAAGAGCTCCTTACTATTCTCCACACTGGAACGCAACTGCTTTACTGGGTGTTCAGGGAAATCCTAGGAGAGGAAAGTAACTACAAATGTCCCCCATTAAAGAACTTGAGCTCCGGCTGATGGGTACAACTGAGTGTAACCCCCCAAATACAGCTTCACTTCAGCCACTGCTGTTTTACACTACTGGCTTGCTGTACACTACTGGCTTGTTATGGCACATGGCGTTCAATATGGAATAACTTATTCCTTATTGTGTAAGTAATCTCTGTTGACCTCATTGGTGTCAAACCCTGTGCTGAGTTTATTCAAGGTATCTCTGTTCAGCAACCATTGCCCTCACTTGCATGAATTATTGGTCTCTTATCCTGTAGCTTTGTCAGTGATTTAAAAAAATGCAATCTGAATGCAAAACCCTTTTATTCTGATTGTAAAACAAGTGGCATATGCTCTACATGGAGGTAACTGTCAAAGGCAAATAAAGGGTACTGTTGCAGTGCTGAATTGCAATTATAAATAGTGTTGATTTTCCCAACTTTCCTTTTTCATACAGGTCTCTGGGAGAAAAGGAAGGAGAGATGATGCCTCATCAGACTCAAACCTTTTACAAGAGAGCATGTGCAGTCTAGTAGTGTCAATGTGCCAAAGGAAGTTTGAGCTGGGTTAACTCTGCTGCTCAAAGGCATAAAGAAGGTAGAGGAGCAGGCACATCTCAGAGAAGCCCAAATTGACAAAACACAGGACAATCAAAGACCAGAAAGAGAAAACTGATAATTTAGTAAGAATACGTTGGATAGGGCCCTGAACAACAAGAGGCTAGAGATTATTTCTCACAGTCTGTGCTTTGGTGTGGTACTTCATAATGAGGAATATTGTGTAAGTTAAAAATACCTTTCAATTATGAAGAAAATTATGAAGAGAATTCATTGTAGACAAAGAAGAAATCCCCCAAGATCTAGTATATGCAACAACCTCTTGTTCAGAATGTTCCTCAGCCACAAGATGCTGATAAAAAGTTAAATACATAGTTGTTCGCCATTTTCTAAGTATCTCCTATTGACCTTGGCCGGAGATAGAACAGACCAGGTGGACTTTGGATATGGCTCATTAGAATCCGTTGTCATGTCCTTAAGGCACAGAGTAAATTCAGATATCACCAGGGACACATAAATGGTGTCTGGAAATCGTTCTATAAATACAGTAGTATTGAGGCTGATAACAAAGGGAAGGGTTGTTTTACTGCTCATGGGGATTAAAGGATACACTAACAACACTCCAGCAGATGAGTTTGTTTTTCAGTCATTACTTGACTGAAATTAGCTATTGTGATTATTCCAGCTACTGTAGGAAAAGGGCAAATTAGGAAGATTTAGGTTAATTTACCTCTCTTATGAAAACAGGCTGAGAAGGTTGTGATTGTTCAGCCTGGAAAAGGCTTTGGGGAGACCTTAGAACCCCTTCTAGTACCTAAAGGGGCTACAAAAGGGATGGAGAGGGAGTTTTGACAAGGATGTAGAGTGATAGAACAAGGAGGAATGGCATTAAACTGATTTAGATTAGATATTGGGAAGAAATTACTTACTGTAAGGGTGGTGAGACACTGGAACAGTTTGCCCAGAGAAGCTGTCCCAGCCCTGGCAGTGTTCAAGGCCAGACTGGACAGGGATTTGTGCAATCTGGTCTGTGGAAGGTATTCTTGTTCAGAGCAGGGGGGATGGCACTAGATGATTATTACGGTCCCTTCCAGCCCAAAGGGTTCTATGATTCTCCTTGTTTTTAAAGTCACCAAGGTTGATGAATTTCACCTTTAAGGTACTAGGCAGTTGGCTGAAACAATTAATCTGTGATCTTGGAGGAGTCAAGGAGGACAGACATTGCTAACTCCTGTCCATTTCAAAAATCAACATTTGCCATTTCTCTTAAAAAAAACTTCAAAGCAGAGTAGATGCTGTGATTTTACTGCAGGATCCAGCAGGAGATGAAATTGATTTACAAGAGAGGTCTTGCTTTCAAGCCAAAACAGAAATGTGGGGCAGGGAAAGTGGAAATCACAGAAGCTGCTTTATTTTATTTTAAGATCTTTAAAGTTTGTTTATGCTTCCGTTTTCCTTCCTCCATTACTCATCCCAATGAACCTCTGTGTTGAGTTCAACGTATAGCATCCATACAGCACTGAAAGATGTAGGAAAAACAGAGCTTTTTTTTTTTTTATCAGCATGGTGGCAAATGTAACAGATTCTCAAGAAACAAAGACTTGCATAAATCTGAGATGACTATAATTGTGATTATTATTAATAATAATAAATTAGCATCTGTTTTTTATTTAGCATCTCTGATTGATACTTATTCAGATTGACAAAGAGGTTGACACAAAACCACACTCATTCCAGCAGCAGTCAATTCCAATGTCTTCCATTTTTTTTTTCTCTTTCAATAATAATATTGCCCAAGATTGAATTCTTTATGTTGCATGCTGAGATTTAGGAGCTGAGATAAACATTGAACAATGGTAAGCAATGGAGTCCACACACTGGCATGCAAAGCCTCTTATGACAGCTTGCTTATTCTAAATAAAATCCCTATTGAAAGCTGAAATACTGGCATATTGACAAGTTTATAAGTAAACTCTTCCATGTTACTGTTAGAAGGCAAAAGTGTAAGGAACCTGTTGGAATCCAGGGCATTCCTTTGGCTGCCCTGGAGGGTCAGAGACCTGGACAGGGGGGTCTGGGACCCTGGCACAGAGCCCAGAGGGACATTGGCTTTGATCTCAGTCCATGGGAAAGGCTTCCTGCACTGCAAGAGGGGTTGCAGGCCACAAGAGTGTGAAATACAGTAGTTTAGCTTATCACAGGATGAAAAAACAGCAAATTTAGATTTATAGCATTGAAGTGAATGGGGGCAAGATGGAGGATCTGGGGCGTTGTCTCCTGCTTCTTCCTTCTTCTTCCCTCACTCCATTTTAGCAGTGATGGTGGCACAAAGTAGTTTAAAGAGATTGGGTCAAGGTAGAGATGACCTGTTTAGTATTAGTAATAGGCATTAGCAAGAAATGATAAATAAAGAATACGTAGCAATTAGTATAAAAGATAAGGACAGCCCTGGGCGTGGGGGAGTCGTCAGATGTCCAGGCAGCTGCAAACATCTTTGTCGAGCACTGAGAAAATTGTAAGATAAGAAAAATAAACGAAGCATGCAACCTTGAAAAATCAGAACCTGAAGGCTCCGTCTCTTTCTTCCGTTTGGCACAGAGCTTTGCAGGGGGCAAAAAGACTCTAAAACCACCTGAATGTCGGGGAAAGCCCACGACATCTGGCATCCTTGAGTGCCTCCTGTAGGGTCAAAATAGAACCTCTGCACAGAACATCACAAGCTCTCAGAAGATCAAAGTGCCAAACTGAAGCTCTGGAGAATAATCACACTTCTGGCCAGAACAGCTCGTCTCCAATTTGTCCCAGATGACAGATCTCCATGGGCCCTGGAATCCGTCAGCCTGAGACCTGCTGGACAGTCATCAGGACACCTCTGAGGCGAATTCGACATGGCTGCACACAAGCCTTTGTGCTTTGGTAAGAACAGTCAGATCTAGAACATAACATGGGGGGAACCACTTCACAAGGACAGATTTTCAGACAAAAAAAGAAGAAAAAATAGCTGTGAAGTTTTTATCCACAGGGAGAATTATGTTAGAAGTTATAACAGAACATACCAGAGAAAGCTCCAGGATTGGAGAGCTGACAAGAAGCAGCAAAAGGGAGTATAGCACAGCTTTATCTGTGGGGCAGACTGAGCCAGGACAGAGAGGCAGGCTATCACCAGGTTTGGTACCTCCTCCGGGGGATGGGGAACCTCTCTGCAATTTCAAGATTCGTCAGAAAGCTCGTCAAAAACCCCAAAATTAGTTCCAGGAAAAAGAAAGCTTTTAATACACCCCAAAGATCAGGAAGAACTGGACATGCTTTATTTTGAAGCAGTTCCCGAGGACACAGTACATTTGTCCAGACAGGAGGGGAGGGGAGAGCCGCCGCGAAGTCCCTTTACCCCCCAACAAACTTCGCACAGCCACACCCCCCAGCCGCCGCTGCTCCTCTCCCTCCCCGTGGAGAACCCGGGTGTGAGCGGGGAGGACGGGGTGGGGAAAGCGCCGGGGGAAGCGCCGGGGGAAGCGCCGGGAGAAGCGCCGGGAGAACAGCAGGTCCCGACCGAGCTGGGAGCGGGGAGCGGGACTGCGGCGCATGCGCGCGGGGCGATCCTAACCTATCTCGTTGGGCGCGGTCGGAGGGCGCGTCGGGCGGCGCAGGGGCGGACCATGGGGGAAGGCAGTTCGCAGACGAGCGGGGCGAGACTGCGGGCGGCGGAGCTGGGGCCGGGGGGAGGCCGGGAACCAGATCGGTGACTCGGCGCACGCCGATGACGCAAGCTACGGGAAGCAGCCCAGTTCAAAATATATCCACGTCGCAAAGCGCCGGGGCGGGGCCGAACCAGGAAACGCCGAGCCAAGCACTACAAACCCCAGAAGCCTCAGAGGTAGGTCCAGGCGCAGGCCCAGCAGGGGCGGGAGGAAGCCCGAGGCGCGGTCCTCCGAAGCCCTCCGAGGCGGGACAGATTCTGATGACGAGACAGAGAGGGCGGACCCTGGGCTTGAGAGGAGCCCGTCAGAGACCGCCGGGCCGGGATAGGCAGGAGCGGGGCAGGCGGAGACGGAGCGGGCAGGGACGAGGCGTGCCCGAGGCGGAGAGAGTCTCGAGGGTGCCACCCCCAGGCAGCGGAGGCTGCGGAGCCCGACCGCGTCCACCAGCAGCTATGACCCTGAGCCGCCTGCGTGCGGTGATTCAGAAAGAGCTGCCGAGATTTTGCGGACGGGGGCGCGTCCGAAAATATCTCAGATTCCCAGAACTTAAAAGGTATTTGAGAACTCCGAGTCCGCAGAGGCCAGATGTCAGTGTGCCGCCGTCACCAAGGGGCAGGGCAGAGAGGCAGCGAGCACGGAGACAATCCATCGCATCCACCGAGGCATCGGTTTGGGAGGACACACCCACGCTGCACCGCTTCTTTCCAGTTTCATATAAAAAAATCAACTTCTTCAGAACAGCAGTTCAAACAAAAGCCGAGAGAACCTTTGTTGAGGATGAGGGACGATGATGCTGTGGAGGGGGATCAAGAGATGTCAATCACTGACAAAGACATCATCCGAATTACTGCTTCAAAAGGCATTCCTTTCTGAAAAGTAAAAGCACTCGAGTTTACACTACAAGCTTCATCTTTTTTGTTATCTGAGGACTTTATGAAACAGTTTTTTCAACAATTTACTGAAGCAGCTTCAGCATTTCAATGCAACCCCACATCTTCTTTCTATCAGATTTTTCTTCCAAGGCAAGAAGCTGCAGAAAAATTTGAAGATGCCCAGCAAACACTGATTTCTATTCAGCAAGAAAAAGAGAAAGAAAAGGAAAAAGAGAAAGAAAAAGGAAAAAGAAACAAAATCAGATGAAGCAGCAGCAAAACCACAAACAAAGCAGACCATTTCAGAGGTAGACAAGGCACAAACTTCTGCCACATCGGACTTTCTCGCAACAGACTGGACAGACATAAGAAAATATGCATTGAAAGGAGAAGTGCTTTCTATAGATTCAAAGGGCATGGCTATGCCAGTGACTTATGATGCACAAGATGCAAATCCAAGATGGGAGCGATTGGATCGCGAAGTCATCAGGGATCTGGTGAAAGTCGTTCGTGATAATGGATTGGGGTCTCCATACTTCAAACAACTTTTAAAAGGGACATTTAATATTTATGATTTAACACCATATGAACTCCGATCTCTTGCTTCAATGATCCTGAGTGACTCACAATTCATCATCTGGGAAGCAAAATGGAGAAAAATTCTTAATGAACTCAGAGTTAAGTACCAGGGAGGACCGAATGCAGGTTTCACAGTTGCGCAATTGGCCAGTGATCCTCCACTTGATAGTCCAGCACATCAAGCCAGGTTTTTTCCTCGAGAAGTGTTTGACAGACATCAAGAATGCAGCCAGAAAAGCCATGGTGCAAATTCCACCAGCAGGAGTTACAGAAAGTATTTTCACAGATATAAAGCAAAGTCCAAAGTCAGATTCCTTCACCTCATTCATCGATCGTTTCACACAAGCAGTGGACAGGAAAGTCACTGATGAGGGAGTGAAGTCGCATTTGATTCGGTGTCTTGCATTTGCAAATGCCAACCCAGAATGCAAACGTGTCATCAGTGCAATGCCAGGACAACCCACCATGGCAGAAATTTTAGAGGCATGCAGCAAAGTCGGGACATCACAGGATGTCGCCACGATTTTGGGGGATCAGGTGGAAAAGTCTGTCAGAGGAGCATTTGCAAATTTTCAACAAAGACAGTGCTACAAGTGTGGCAAACAAGGGCACTTCAAGAAGGACCGTCCAGAACTTGCAGAGATTGCAAACTCACTGGAGGTTTGTCCAAGGTGCGGTGCTCATGCTTGCACTGCATGAGAACATTGTTGTAACATCAGAAAATGTAAGTACTTTGCCTCTCACATCAGGGCACATTCATTTCTTTTGGGATTTTTAGCAGAAGGCAGTGCACACACAGACAAATTGACCGTGCCCATTTCAAAAATATCCATCTTTTGGGAAACTCAAAAATGTTCATTTTTCAGTTGACACATTTTCAGGTGCTGTCTTTGCATCATTGCACACGGGTGAGACAGCACAACATGCTTGTCGGCATTTCTTGCAGGCATTTGCATCTTTGGGTGTGCTGCAAGAAATCAAAACAGATAATGGACCAACATACATAGGGAAAGTGTTTGACAAATTCCTGAAGAGGTGGGGTGTCCATCATACCTTTAGTATCCCACACTCTCCAACAGGTCAAGCAATCATTGAAAGGACACATCAAACATTGAAATCCCTTTTGGACAGACAAAAAAGAGGAAAAGCAGACGCAACACCGTACATGCACTTGAATAAAGCCTTGTATGTGTTGAATTTTCTAAATGGCTCTTTTGCAGAACCAACTCCACCAATCATCAGGCATTTTTCAAACAGCACAAGAGCAAAACTGAAGGAAAATCCTTTGGTTTTGGTCAGAAACCCAGAAACAGAGCAAATTGAAGGGCCATTCAAATTAATAACTTGGGGCAAAGGATATGCTTGTGTCTCCACAGCAGGTGGACTGAAGTGGCTGGCAGCGAGGCACGTGAAACTATACCGAGTCCAGACGCAAGCAGAGGCGGACCCCAAGACCGGAGGAAGAGAAGTGGGCACGCAGACGTGAGCCGGTGTCAAGATAGCAGACATCACTTCATTCTATGTGCAAAAAGAGACTCTGGGACTTGAGTTTTCTTTGGGGCTTGGGGGGTGTTGCATTTTTAGGGATTCCCATGGGAAAAAGGCCATTGAAAATGAAAGAACTATCCTTGTGCCTCATTCTCTCCTTGGTTGCCTTGAGCAATGCAGCAGTTTCGCCCGTGGCTCAACCAAAAGAGAATGTCTGGGAAACTCTAGCCAATGCATCATGTTTGGATACCATCTGCCTGATACCCTCAAGGCCAGGGAAACCCTTCTCAACATGTTTAGTGAGGTTGCCAGTGAGCAAATGGCTGATTCCAGAAAACATCCCTCCAGAGATTTCGAAGTCCATTGTAAATCCAGTGAACCAGTGGGATGTTTGGACGAAGTTCCTTCCTGTGGCTCCTTTTGAACCCCAGGGACTGGAAATTCTTGGCTGTCCAAATGCAATTTTGTGTGAAATTCGGCCTTTCTGGAGTGGCACAAAATAAAACTATAGATGTCACTCCAAACCTCAATTTTTACAGAAATTCTTCATCTTGGTGTAATTACACTAAGAATGCTTGAAAAGCCATCCAATCATGTTTCAGCTCAGTTGCTGAAGGGAAACTTTTTCATTTGTGGGGACAAAATTTGGCCCGCAATTCCTGCAAATGCCACAGATGGTCCATGCAGCATTGGAATGCTTTCATTGCTGACATCCAACATGACATTGATGAAAGAACAAAAATATAGAGGGAAAAGATCTGTCCAAATATATGATCCAAATTGTGATGATGATGTTCACACATGGAGCAAGGCTCAGAGAATTGCAGTTGCAATTTTTTCACCACAGGCAGCATCAGGAGCTGCCTTGACACAAGTGGATCATGTGGGTTGTTGGCTGAGCAAACATGCCCGAGCCATCTCTCTTGCACTGAGTGACATGTTACTAGACATTGACAGTGTAAGACGAGCAACTCTCCAAAACAGGGCAGCGATTGATTATCTTTTGCTGACCCATGGGCATGGGTGTGAGGAATTTGAGCGAATGTGCTGCATGAATTTGTCAGATCATTCCAAATCCATTCATGAGAACATCAAGCAATTGCAGGAGACTGTGAACAAACTTGGAGAAGTAACTGGGTCATGGATGGATGGTGTGTTCAATTTGTTTGACCTTTCACCATTGTGGAAGAAAATTTTAAAAATAGTTATATATACTTTAGTGGGGCTTGTAATCCTTCTCATGATTTTGCCGTGTTTGTTTCTATGTATACGACAAGACATGGACAGGGTTGCCAAGGAAGTGTTCTTGGTTCAAACAGGAGGGGGAAATGTTGGAGTCCAGGGCATTCCTTTGGCTGCCCTGGAGGGTCAGAGACCGGGACAGGGGAGTCTGGGACCCTGGCCCAGACCTCAAAAGGACACTGGCTTTGATCTCAGTCCATAGGAAAGGCTTCCTGCACTGCAAGAGGGGTTGCAGGCCACAAGAGCGTGAAATACAGTAGTTTAGCTTATCACAGGATGAAAAAACAGTAAATTTAGATTTATAGCATTGAAGTGAATGGGGGAAAGATGGAGGATCTGGGGCATTGTCTCCTGCTTCTTCCTTCTTCTTCCCTCATGCCATTTAAGCAGTGACAGTGGCACAAAGTAGTTTAATGGGGATTTGGTCAAGGAGAGGATGACCTGTTTAGTAATAGGCATTGGCAAGAAATGATAAATAAAGAATACGTAGCAATTAGTATAAAAGATAAGGACAGCCCTGGGCGGGGGGGGGGGAGTCGTCAGATGTCCAGGCAGCTGCAAACATCTTTGTCAAGCACTGAGAAAATTTTAAGATAAGAAAAATAAACAAAGCATGCAACCTTGAAAAATCAGAACCTGAAGGCTCTGTCTCTTTCATCCGTTTGGCACAGAGCTTTGCAGAGGGCAAAAAGACTCTAAAACCACCTGAATGTTGCAGAAAGCCCACGACAGGAACCAAGTGATGGGAGACATGGTTAAATTGCAGCTCTGTGCTGTTTAAACATGACATTGCCATCAGTCTTACGACTCACTACATTTTTTTTACTATGGAAGAGCAGATTCAAGTCTTATTTATATTTAGGTTGAAGGAAGCACCATTTTTCTCGGCATTTTACTATGCAAACTGCACAGAAAAATTCTGATATTCGGTAACTCAGTGTCAGATTTATTTCTAATTCCAAGTAATATTTGATCTGAATGCAACTATGACAATCAACACCAAATCTGTGTTGGTTTATATTTTCCTGCATGATCTATGCAATCAAACAATTCTGCAAATGTACTCTTCAAAGAGCACATCCAAGATGCCACCTTATTAAATATCTTCTTAGTGCTTGTTTTTCCTACTTCAAACTGCTGCATTTTGTTATGAAATGACCTCACGTAGGAGTGGAATTTTATTAAATCTTCAACCCAATGTCATGGAGATGAAAATAACAGTGAAAAGGGAAACAAAAAAACATATGGCTTTGGGCTAGCTCATATGGTAGAATGTCATTGAACAGAGGTAATTTCTCTGGCTAAGTGATTGCACATTGTTTGGTATTGCTGACATAGCTTTCACCCTCCTAGGATGTTGTAGGTCCAACATCTCTCAAATACACATTTCTCTTTTTTGCTTTAAGTAAAGGACGGCTAATTTTGTCAAGCATGTATGTGATACACTCAATGTCCAAATTTAATGTTTTTTTTTCCTTTTTGCTTTCTGTTGTGCTATATTCATTACAAATCTGAAGACAGTTTTACATAGCCATTAATTATTCACAAGCCAGCAGTGTTAAATGAGTTCCCATATACGATGTTCTTAAGAGATTATGTATTACAGTTGCACTCCAGTCCTTGATTTTGTCTCTTCTGAAGGGGAAGCGAGACTCATCAGTCCTTCAGCTAGCACTTGTACAGTGCTGTGTGGCATTAGCACAAGTGTTTGGAGTTCAGGGAAAAGACTCAGATTTAATGGAGAGAAGGATGGTTGTCCATGGGCAGATCTTCCACTTTTCTGGGTGATTACCTGGAATTTGTCTGATGTCAACATCCCCTTGCATGGAGATGTAGCTGTGAGTCATTAAAAACCGATATAGTCACGGACAAAGACCCTCTAACTAGTTAAAGTTAGAAACTTTATGTTTATTCACCGGCGGGCGGCACGGGAGTCATCTCCGAAAGGCGTGGCCGCCCCGAACAAGGCTCTTTGCTCTCTATTTATTTCCAAGATCTTACATACAATACATATGCATAACCCCAGCACCTCCCATCCCCGCTCTGTATTAAAATGAGGCTATCAGTCCTTCACGCGTGCGCTGTTCTTCTCTTCAATTGGGTCAGTGGTCTCGAATTGGGTCAGTGGTCTCAAAGGATGAAGTCAGGAGAGTCTTCATCAGGTCTCTGTGACCCTCTGGCACTGTCCAAGGTCCCCTGCTTCATGATTGATGGATACCAAGTCCAGGTGCTGGCCATTGTTCTTACTGGTTTCAATCTGTTCTTATGATGGTTCACTTACTTCACTTTTTTCTATAAACAAGCTCATAATAGAACAGTTAGCTCTAGCTTGGGCATCTAATAATCATTAACCTACCATTTACTAATCTAACTTACATCTTGATCAATATAAATTGCTTCTAACCCTTAGCTAAAATCTTAACTCTTTAAAGTCATGTCTCAGCTGGACCTGCAGCTAAATGCAACAACTACTAAGTCGACTCTATTAATTTATGGACAGAAGCAAAGCTGTCAGGATTGATGTCCACTGAAAGTCAAAGCTGCTTCACTACTCTCTGAAATGATCAGCTCTGCCCTGGTTAAGAAGCAGTGCCAGAGATACCTTATATTTCAGCATTGCCACAATGCAGATTCAAGCACTCTTTCCAGGACAGTTGTGATACGCTGAAGTAAATTCACAGCTCTCAAAGCTGTGATGAACATAATATGGTCATAAGCCATGTGGCTCCAAATGTTTAAAAAACTGTATTGAAAATGAAGAAGTGCTGTGCTATTTTAACTTTTCTACTGCTATAGGACAGTGCTGCACAGACACTTAGATTTTAGCCATCATCATAACACCAAGATTAAAAGAGATCAAGATCAAAAAGAGGAGCCTACAAGGCTTAGAAATGGCAATTTAAAATAATTTTAATATTTTAACCAGAAATCCAACCAAAGAGATGTGTTTAAGCAACATGAACTGTTAATTTTATTAGAAAATTTGGAAAAATGTACACAATAATTACATCAGAAGTTAAGTTGTATTGGTGGAAAAAGTGTTCTGAGTAGACAAACATGGAAAATGATCAGGAGCTGTGTCACTTACACACAAGACTAGTCTCAAAGCCCCACTTTACAATAATTTCAAGCAAAATCAACAAAGATTTTGTCTGCAAAGGCTCTAAGGATTTCTAAACAATTAAACTCTGTAAGATGAATGCAAAATAGCAATAAAAATGCAAGAGAGTTGAAACTGGTTTAATGTTCTTTTCATTGAATTTTACTTTTTCTTTAATATACTGCTGAACACATGGAACAGTAAGAAAGCAAAAATTTTTGGAAAAGCAGTAGTTTAATAGGAAAGATGAAGATCATTCTCTAGGAAACCCTGAAAGAATAAAATATACATAAACACATCTCATAGAAACAACCTGGTTTTAAGTTTAAAATGTAATTTTTACATATTAGAAAATAGAGAAAAAAAAGTACCTTAGGTACTAATCATAGCTTTTTCCTGTTGATTTCCATTGCAAGATTATGACTGACTGTAAACAGCCTATTTCTGAAGTATATATGTTTAAATTAAAAAATGTCATTAACTTATTTTGTCTGTTGGGGTCCATGGTGGTGAAAGCAAGCAAGCAAGCAAGCAAGTAGAAATCTAACAGAAATACTACATTTCCAGTGTATGTTGCAATAGGTAAATAATGAAAAAGACCAAGTAAAAGACGCTGAGAGTCAGTTTTACTTTCTGGTGGTACCTTCTCTCAAGGATTTTTCATATGCCACAAGCTGTCCAAAAGCAGAATTGCCCCTGTCCCCAAAACACTGCAAAGTGCATGTGTCACTATGCAATCTTCCAACAATTATTGCCTTCAGAATATTTTGTGATGCAGTAAAGACCAAGTTTTCTTTTGTTGCTAGCATATGTTGTTTCCAAGGCATCCAGAACTGCAGATGAATTTTTCAGTAATCAGTAATCCGTCTTAAATGCTTCTATGGAACACAGCTAAAATACATCATCTGCAAAACAAAATAAAACAAACAAAAATCCACCCAAGTTGGCATTAACTCTTTATTTCAAGATAATTAACATAAACTACTACTCTCCAGACAAGTCAAACAAAATAGTCCATGACTACAGTGTTGCTATTCTCCATTCACTTTTCCACTTCAGATATTAAGAGAAGCAAAAGAAAAAGAATTTGGTTTAAGATGTGCAAAATTATCTAATGATTGTGGTAATCACAAGTTTTCCAGCTAATGATCATGGTAATACACAGTCACTTATAGATACTTTTTAAAAAGTAAAAAATTTGGCGTGGAACTGTTTTCTTTATGGGTTTTTTTGTTTTGGTTTGGTTTGGTTTTGTTTTTTTTAAGCAAAAAGAGAATTCAGAATGTAAAGCTCTGACACTAGTGCCATCTATTCAGTACTGCAGTTAATTTTTTATTCAGAAATTAATTTAATTCAAATATATTTCAGAATGGGAAGTGTCTATATGAAATTATACAGTAACTTTTGCTCTTTCACCGCAGTTGTAGAATACTATGCAACTTTCAGCACAGATCAACTGTATCAATTTGGATATTTAGCATCTCCATAGCAGGAGGCAGCCAGTTCTCACATCTGCAGGCAGCACACTTCATAGCTCTAAAGGGATATTTCTTTCTGAGAATGCTCCATGAAGCAGCAATACCTCAGCAGTAGTGGAACCTTCTTAATAATGTATCTGTTACAGCCTGCAGAAAGTTTGGAGGGATAACTGTGGTTATCTTCAAGTCCCATTAAAACTGAATTATTTTTGGAATTGCTTTGAGGCTGTTTTGGCTTCCTAACACAGGACCAGTCCTTCCTGACTGCCCAACATTATTCATCACACTCATCAATCCATCAGGAAAAGGAGGAAAGGAGAACACTCCTCTAATCCAGAGACTGAAAGGGTAATCAGAACCTGTTATCTCTTGATCTTCCATTATTTTACACCATGCTCATAGTCCTGTGATTTACTTTTACAACCTTTCATGAATATCTAGCAGGATTTTAATAGAAAATGTTCTCTCTGCCTATCTCACTAGCTATGATGCAGATTTATACCACCTGTAGCATCTTGTGCTTTTTTTGCTTTAGGAGGGAAAGAAGATTAAATGCATGGCCCCAAATGGGGCTTTCTGAGTAGCTTTACACAGCTCCAGGGAAGAACACAGAGCAGGTAGACAGTATAGGATTTGTCTTGGAGTTGTCTAGCTAGTCTCACTTAGACAGCAGAATGTATTTCTTTATAGATTGTCCTGCTGCACTTTTCGTAAAAAAAACTTGAGAACAGAATCGAGCCAAAAAATTTTCAGTTTATCTTCATGCCAGGAGCCCCAAGCTTTGTGTGACTCTCACCTGAAGTGAAAAATCAACAAGACTGGTATATGTGAAAATGTCAGTGAGCACAACCTTGCCTCCCTGCTTATTACAAAACAGAACCACCTAAGACCAGATTGGTTTTAAGTTTAAATCTATGGCAAATTGAGAACAGTTTTGAATTTCTAACACTGGTCTTTAACTGTTCCCACTCTTACACAGACTTATACTTCCTTACAAGCATCATTTTTACAAGGCTATGGAAAGTAAACATTTACTTCCCTGCAATTGTTAGTATGCCATTATGGGTTGTATCTAAATTTATACATTACATAAAGAGTAATTATGCTCATGAATAGTAATAATGATGACGAAGATGACAGTGATAAGATAAAGGAGCAGATTTGTGAAAATAAATGCATGCTCCTTTAATTTATATATCCGATAAGCTAAACTGAAGCTCTATTATCTTTAGAGGATAATTTTAATATGCATAATTCTTTACCATTTATTCTACATTTGAAGATAAAGTATATCACAGTCAAAAGTTTTTAACAATATTGATGCTTTAGCAGTATTGATAGCATCACTTTATAGGTAACCAATTGAGAACTAGGTTAAGACGTTTTTAAAATGAGAAAAAAAGAAAACATACAATTTGGTGGGTTTCATCAGGTCTTGCAGGTTCCTTATCTGTTCTCAACAGTCTACTCTGTTGCAGTACAGTAGACTTGAATGTTTTAATATTTAAGGAGGCTTAAAAGAAATGTGTGGACAGACTGTTTAGTGGGGCCTATAGTGATAGGATGGGGAAATGGTTTTAAAGTATAAAAATGTAAGTTTTGGACTGGAGATAATGAATACTATTTTTTCTTTTTTTTTAATGAAGTGGGTGGTGAAGCCCTGGCACAGATTTCCCAGAGAGCTGCTGGGTGTCCCATTCCTGGAAATATTTAAGGTCAGTTTGGGTAGCACTTTGAGCAGCCTGATTAATTTGGAGATGTCCCTCCTCATTTCAGAGGAGTTCTATGAGATGATTTTTAAAGGTGCCTTCCAAAACATTCTACGGTCTGCAGCTTTGCCCATCTCATGAGATCTTTAAGAAAGCATAGTCTGGACAGGACAGGGTGTGGACCTAACACAAAAACCAGTGTAGTCAGAGGTATGTCCCACCTGCTCTTTGCTGTTTTGTCTTTAGTAATTCAGTGGGAACATAGGAAACACAGTTGTGTCACACCTTTACCACTCTGAGCTTTATTCCTTCCCGCAGCCATTTGGGACAAGGCTTAACCACCTGATGCCCCAGGGTAGGAGACCCCTCAGCCCAGAGTGTTACCACATTCTTTTAGCCTTCTGATTTGCCTGCATATTTGTAGTGGAGCTTCTCACAGATTGTAACATAAAGTGATTGTTTTCACATTCCTCTCTGATGAGGGACAATCCATGGACTTCTAGTCTGGCCAGAGGAGTGGTGGGGTGGCAGCCTTAGTCTCCTTCTGGTCATTGTCCAGAAACTATATAAGCGAGGTCAAGTAAATAAATTGCCCTTTTTTTCTGCTCTGGACTTGACTATGTGAGTATCATTCTTTCCGTGTCCTCTAGCGACACACAGCATCTGTACTCTGTGTAAAGTATTTCAGATTTGCTGGGCTGAGGAGGGAGTGGCTGAAGGTTGGGCAACAGATGAGGAAGAAGGAAGAGACAATGAAGTCGCGTCAGAGGTGAGGTTAAACCTCAGTTGCTGTGACTCTTTCACATTAAACACCTAAAATGTGCCAGAGTAGGAAAGAGGCTGAGTACCACCAGGGCGTCTCCATACAATGTACAGGAAGCGAATTCACATTGCTTGGCACCAGCTCTGCAAGGCATAGCTGAAGGTCAAGTTTTGCATGCTAAGACCCAAAACCACTTTGGAGATGCGGATTGACAGGACTGCTGCATCCCAGTGCATATCAGAGCAAGAAATGGTACCTGTTGTTTCAGTAAAGACACAAAAGAATTTGTAGACAATGGCAGGAACATTCTCTTGAATGAGGTCTGTAGGTCTTTATTATCCTCTGTCCTCTGTCACAAGCCTTCCTCACATTTTGGCTCTATAATATGCAGGATGAGCAGTTTCTCCATCCAGACTGTGAATGATAGACCTAGTTGAAAAAAGCTACAAACAGTTACAATATATTATAAAAGAATTAAATTTTTTTAAGAAAATATCAATGATTTTGTTCCACTGCTCTTAATCAATTTCTTGATATTACATAATATTAAGTCACTATTATTTTCTAGTATTTGGCATTTCATCTAGACATTGATGTGATTGGTTTTGGCATCCTGCCAAATGTGCATTGTTAGTTCTAAACTCTATCTCCCCTATAAAAAATGAAGTGGGATATTTATATTTAAGAGCATTGTATAGAAAAGATGTAGCTGTAGCTTCCTCCTATGTGCAGGTGTAGAGCAAAACCACAGTTTTAAATAGATCTATCATGTGAGGTGTTTGGCCAGAACATGTAGAAATAATATTTTCATACATGCTTCACACATATGGAACATAAAGACAGTCTCAGTAACCTTCAAGTTGTGAGCCTGAGTGACAAATCTGTATATATTTAATATTTTATTAAATACTTGTTTTCATACTGATGCAAATAACATCTTTGCATCAAGTAACTATGAAGCATTGTGTAAAAGGGAAGTAAATCAAGGAAAACTCCACTGAACTTAGACCAAATCATAACTGCAAGAATAGAAGTGTTTTTGCATGTTTAAATACACCAACATCATTAATTACTCCACTGAGTTTTTTCTAGGGGCAATATTGGGTCTTCCAGTTCCCAGGTGATGTATTGACTCTTTGAAAGTTAATCAGCAAGTTAATCTGCAAGATTTATTTCACTGTAAGATTAAGATCACTGTACTTTCGACTTCATATTGTAAAATAGTATGACTTGGGCAAGTATTCAAAATATGTTCAGAAAACATGTCCATAAAAGAATTAAAGCTGGCTTCTTGGTGAAACTATACATATTAAGCTAATTAAGGACACATGGACTCTCATAAGAGGACCAGGTCAACTTATTTTTTCTCATGAGAATATAGTAAAGAAGTCACACAGTCAGACAATATCAATACTATTCGATTAATATGTTCTGCAACTGCATTGGTATTGTCAGGAATCAGCTCACTTTTAAACTAGATTGGTGAAAAATGATTGAAGACAGTGTTAGTTGCATGTTTTTAGGAAACTGAATTGAAACACTTTGTCCCATCACTTTCAAGTAATACAATTAATATGTTCAAATTAACTAAAAACTCCTATAATCCTAATTGTCTTAGTCACATCCATCTGTTTGCACCAGATGGTTCTGCAAACCATCAGAGCAATTAAAAACAAAACATAAGAAAACATTTTAATTTTTTTTAATATGTCCCTACAAAATGTAACCTTGGTATAACAAAAATATCACTTGAAAAAAACCTTACTTATGAATTTAGAAATTGCTTTTCTTGAAATTTTGCGTATTATATGATCAAAATGAGAACATGAACAGAACAGAAATTTTAGAAAAAGCTGCGAGAAAAAAAATGTAAATTAAAATTGCACATAGTTTACATTTACGGGTTTGAAAAAGGAAGAATATAATTCTGGACTTATATATAGATCCTTTTATTCTTTTGAAACTTCTCAAAAGACCGGAGCCTATGTTTTTTGGGTTGGTGTGGGGTTTTTTTTTTTTTTTTTTTTTTTTTTTTTTTTTTTGGGTTGGTTTTTTTTTGTTGTTGTTGTTGTTTGTTTGTTTTTTTGGGTGGTGGTTTTTTTTTGGTTTTTTTTTTTTTTTTTGCTTTGCTTTGCTTACATTTGGGTTTTTTTTAATGTGAAACTTACATGGGTATCCTGCATCTCTGAAAACTGATCACTGTCTAGGTGATTCAGTTATATCATTCCACAAAAAAGTATAAGCTTAAAAATCACCACTTCACATTTTCCCTTGTTACTATGAGATTATATAGTTGTTCTAGATCTACAACGACACACTTAAAAGTATGGAAGCTAAGTTTTAAAATTCTTTGTTATTTTCTTGTTACAGGTGTATGTACAACAACCAGCTAAATTAACTTCTAGACACTAGTCAAAAAAATTGTTCTGTTCCCTTGACTTTTGAATACATAACATCAGCTGCGATGTTTATCTAATGGGGTGTTATCAAATGAAATCTTATGCACCATGCACGTTTTGTTCATTAACTATATTTTTCAGTGAGTAACAAATGTTCACTCTGAACATTGTCATTAGGATGTGTCCAAATAAAACTTTCTTCAATTGTGGTAACATTGTTGATAGGAGTGAGAAATTCCAATATTTACTATTTCCATGCTTTGTTATCACTCAAATAACTGTCAGTAACAAGTACTGACTTCCTCGATCCTTCTAGTAAAAAGGAACACTATTCATGGGAATAGGCAGATACATGAAGTCAATGTGTGGCTCAGAGGTAGGATAATTGGAAAAAATTGGGATTTTTTTTTTTTTTTTTTACCATGAGAGTACCTACTCAACATCTGGTCTAATGACATCTGACAGGATGCACCTGTCTCAGAGGGGAAAAAAGATCTCTAGCACAGGAAGTAACGAGGCCCATTGACAAGAGCTTTTAACTACCTCGGCAGGAGGAAAGGGACAAAAACACATTAACCAGTGAAGAGCAATGGGTTGCTGTGCCAAAAATTGAGGAAATGAGCTCTAATGGGATCCTTCAATCTGCTCTAGGAGGTGTTGGCTACACTATACCACCTGAAATGTTTCTACACCAATGCACAGAGCATGAGGAAAAGTGGAGCTCAAGGCTTTCGCTGTATCCCAGAGATTTGACATCACTGGCATAAGTGAAACCTGTTGGAATGAGTCCTGTGACTGGAGTGCTCTGTTGGAAGGTTCCAGGCACTGCAAGAGGGACAGGCAAGGCGGAGGAGGCTGGGGGGTAGCGCTGCATGTAATAGAGGGGTTAGAATGTATGGAGCTCACAGCTGGCAGTGCAGTTGAGAGCCTCCAGATTAGAACCAAAGGGCAAACAAATAACGTGGATGTTCCAGTGAGAGTCCACTGTAACATCCTGGCCAGAACAATGATGCCAATGAATTATTCTTTGAGTAAGTAAAGGACACTTCCAAGTCAACTGCCCTTGTTCATATGGAGAACTTCAGCTCGAAATTAACTGAGGTACAAACCAGGACAGAAGATTCCTAACACACTGGATGACAACTTTATGCAGCAGATCCTAAGGGAGACAATTTGGAAAGATGCCCTCCTTGATCTGCTGATTGTGAAAGGATCTTGCAAGCAAAGTGGAGATTGGCAGATGTCTTGGCCACAGCAACCATGAAGCGATCAAGATTAAAATCCCTGTTGACAGGAAGAAAAGTGCCAGCAAAACTTCAACCCTGGACATGAGGGAAGCAAGCTTCAGGCTGCTCAGGAAATTATTGAGTAAAGTACCCTGGTTTTTGCAGTGCTGCTCACTTTTTTAAATGTCGCCTCTTAAGGGCACAGCAGCAGGAAATTCCAAAATATCCGAAGTCAAACAGATGAGGCAGAAGGCTGACTTGGCTGAACAGGAATTGTCTTTGCAGATAGTCAAAACCACAATATCTATGCCCAGTGGAACAAGGTTAGGTTGTCACCAAAAAACATGCAATAAACTCTACAATCAATTTGTTAGGTTAGAAATTTGACACTTCTTTATTAGCAGTGCTAGAGACAATGTGGAATTCTCCTGACAGCATGGATGCTCACTAACCTAAAAGACCAGGCTATATTCCTGAAACTAAAACACATGTATCACATTTCCAGAATACTGTCCTATATGTTAATTTTCTTCTATGGACTTGTTTGGGTATGGTTCCAGGTAGTCTGATGAATCTTCTCTCATTGAGAGAATCTCAAATATGTTGTCAAGTTGTAATGTACTTCCCTTATCACTCTTTGCTCTGACATACAAGCCTTGTTCTCAAAACTAAGCTGTCAGCTAGCATATACTAAACACTGATAGAATTAAACAAAGAAGAATTAGCTACAACAAGATTTCATAGTCACAGATATAGGGAGTTAACACAAAACCACATTAATCTCTAGCATTTGTACATACTGCATTGTATGGTACAGAACTAACAATTAACCATGAATATAGGGAACATACACTATCATGCTACAGTTTAAAGAATTTTCCAACATCTTCCCTCACTGCTGTATAGATTTTTTCTTACAGAAATAAATACCTTTCAGTAACAAAGTGACATGGAAAGAATACAGAAATGCTGCTGCCACTGTATGGAGAAAATTTGTATGGCCAATGCCAAACTGGAGTTGAACTTAGCCAGTACTGCAGGGGACAATAAATAGAGTTTTTTTCAAATACATCAATTACAGAAGACAGTGCAAAAATAACATTGGTCCATTGCAGGATGAGGATGGTCACCTCACAAACACAGATAAAGAAGAGGCGTTTAATGCATTCTTTGCCTCTGTCTTCACACAGTTGATGAACCGAGGGGGTCTCAGTGCCCTGAACTGGAGTACTGTGAATTTTAACACAGGAAAATCTGCACCTAAGATGGGGCAACTCTGGTTGTGTGTACAGACTAGGGAATGAGAGGCTGGAAAGCTGCATTACGGAAAGGGACCTGGGAGTCCTGGTTGATGGAAAGCTGAACATGGGCCAGCAATGCCCTGGCAGCCAGGAGCAATGCCCTGGCCCAGTGTGTCCTGGGGGGCATCAGGCCCAGCATGGCCAGCTGGGCAAGGCAGGAGATTGTCCCACTCTGCTCTGAGCCGGGGTGGCCTTGAGTGCTGGGGGCAGTTTTTGGCACTGCAGTATAAGAAAGACATGAAGCTATTAGACAGCATCCAAAAGTGGACCATGAGGATGATGAAGAGTCTGGAGGGGAAACAGAATGAGGAGCTTGTCAGACTGAGGGGAGACTTTCTTGGGGCCTTCAACACCCTCATGAGAGAAAACAGAGGGGGAGGTACTGATCTCTGCAATATCTTGACCAGTGACAGGACTCAACAAAACAGTATGAAGCTGCATCAGCAAGGTTTAGATTGAATAGTACAAAAAGGGTTCTCACCCAGAGGGTGTTTGGGCACTGGATGAGGATCCCCCAGAAAGCAGTCATATCACCAAGCCTGACAGATTCAAGCAGTGAGATTCTTTGGGTGTCCTGGGAGGACCCAGGAATCGAACTTGATGATCTTGAAGGGTTCCTTGAAACTCAGCATATTCTATGATTCTATCATTTTTATCAGTGAAAGACCCTTCTAGCTGGCATCCTGTGAGGAAATAAGCAGTTAAGAATATTTTGATGCAAACTGTAAGGCTATGCCTACATGTTTTCCATAATTATTATTTTCTTAACTTGATTCACATCACTAATTAAAAAGGAAGGTTTATTACCTAGTTGTTTATTTTTGTTGCTGACACTACCCTACCTCACTTTTAGACAATACAAAGAAAATTTACAATATTCTGTGATTTTACAGATCAACTGAATTTTTTACCATTCTTATATTTGCATACTAATTCCTAAAACTGCTGTATCTTTATGTGTCTCTATGAGTGAAAATCAGTTGAAAGTAAGGATGTCTTCTTAATTTATTCTTAAAATACATTTCATTTTCAAAAATTGTTTTTGAAGCCTTATTTTTAAATTTTAGTTGGTGACTTTTTCACTCCCCCCTAATTTACTGCCGGCTTTCTGATGGGATTCCTGCCTGCATTTCAATCTATTCTTGTAAAGAAGTATTTACAAACTATCATTTACATTTATATTGTGCAAGCACACTAGAGATATCTGAATTCAGAATACATAAATATAGCTGAAAGAATCACCAAATCTTGCAGAAGAAGTTGCTAAATGATTAAGTATTTTTAGAAAAACATTACTAGAAATACATCTGTAGTATGCACAAAAGAATTCTGGGCAATTTATTAATGACGTTACGGATTTTCAAATATCCCAGCTCAGCTGCAGGAAAGAAACTGAAACGGCACTCTCTTCCCCTCCTAGGAGCCCATGCTCCGTTTCGGCTAGCTTGAGAGAGAAACCATTTCACCAGGAATCTTTCTTCAAAGGGCCTTAAAAGCTACCCAGAGGCAAACCTTTTTTCTTTAGAGAGAGCAGGCATCTGTCAGTGGCAAAAGGAAAGAGTCTGCTCTTTGTCCAGGGGGGATCAGGGCTTTATTCTGGGGTCCTGCCCAGAGCCCAGAGTCCAGAGCTCAGTCCAGTCCCCGTGCCCATCCCGGTGCCAGAGAGCCTGAGCCCCCCGCTGTCCCGGGGCTTTTTCCCAGGGGGAAGGGCCCAGAGGCAGGGACAAGCCACTGCCTGATCAGGGATAAGGTGGGAGTGGAACAGAGCTGGGTTACATTCCAGTGTGGAGATGGGTGGGGCAGGAGCAGGGACAAACCACGTGACACAGTTTGCAGGGGGACGGGGTGGTACAGAAGAAAACACTATAAAACCCAATATAAAAATGAAATACAATATAAACCCAATTAATGCACTACAACAAGAAACAATCCTCCAAAATGCTAACCATGGAGTTGCACAATACTTTGGGTTGAAACAAGCCTGAAAGATCATCCGGTTCCACCCCTGTTGCCATGGACAGGGACACCATCCACAGGATCTTGTTGCTCAAAGCACGCTCAAAGCCGGCCTTGAACATTTCCAGGTGTTCCATGCATTGGAATTGCACAATATATCAAATAACAAAAAGACAACTATGTCTATTAAAGTGAAAACAAAATTATGAAAGCAGGTGTCAACATAGCCACTTGGAAACCTGCTGCTTCTTTAGTTAAGAGATCCTATCTGGTTCAGATGTCTTATCCATCACTTGAAAAGTAATCCTATAATCTTTTTTAACTAGAATCTCAAATCCACTGTACCCAAAAGATATGTTTTCTCAGATTCGATGAAAAAATATCTGGAAGCAAACCCTCCAAGGATTGCTAATCCCCATGGGCAAACTTCTGGCCATTCGTGAATGTTTTAAATCATCTCTACATGCAGAGCCAGGAGATCCAAAAATGATGTATGAGTTCAGAGGATTAATCTACACTTTACAGTCTGAAAATTCCAGTAGGGGATCTTGCTAAAGTGTCTAGTGAGATAAATTGTTATCATCTCCAGCTACATCCCTCACAGGCTGTAATTTCTTTGCCTGCCTCTAAGTAGCAATAGGTAAAGCATTCTTCCCTCTAAAAGGCAAACTTCTCTCTAAAACTGTAAAAATTGGATAAATCCCTGAGTCTCTTCCATCTAGCTAAATTCTGGTCAATCAGCATAAAGGAGGAAAAAATCCTGACTAGATTGTCACGTTGACCTTAAATCAAGTCAGGTTAGATCATCAGAAATGGATGATCAGTGAAATTACGTTTGTGGGAAATTGTTGCTGTTGTATAAATATTTATAGGCTAATACCAGAATGACCAACAGTGTCCAAAGGGGACTAATCCCACTGCTCACTTTTTGTGTTATGGGGACAACAGAGCTCTTTGCTTTCACCAGGTCTTAATTTTTACTTAATTTTTACATTTTTAAGGAGTTCTCTCTGACATTTCTGTACAATAGCATCTCAGAATTATTTGAAGGTGGCAGAAAAGTTAATAGTTTGCAAAGTCTAACTTGAAAAAAGAGTATACCGCAAAGAGGAGTCTGTACATTACACAGATGGAAATCTAGCACCAATATCAAAAATAGAATCCTGAAAAATACTGTTTTTCTAACACCAAGGATGTCACATTGTTAAGTTAGCCTGAAAATAAGAAGCTGCCCAGTCTTCCACTTATTTTTGAGCTGAAAATGCACCGGATTTGCGCTTTTTGGCTTGGTGAATGAGGCTTCTCGTCTTTTTGGCTTTTTAAGTCTTGGGGCCTCTTGGGTCTTGGGGTTTTTGCTTTGGCTCCAGTCTGCGGCTCGCATACTCCTTTGACCTGGCCCCAGCCTGTTCTTTGTCCTTTTGCCCTGGCCCCAAGCTGCCTCTTGGCTCTCCTGCTCTCTCTGGCTCTGTCTCACCCTCCCGCCTGTCCTGCCTTCCCTGTATCCCTGACCGCCGCCCTGTCGCTTCACCCCCACGTCCCTGCCGGAGCCACCCGCATCCAACGCTGCCACCCTCCGCTCCAGCCCGCGGCCGCCACGCTCCCCACCGCAATCCCGTGCAGCGTTCCGCACCTCCCGCCCCGGCGCGCTCCCTCACCTCGTGTCCGCCTGCCCCGGCCGCGGGAGCTGCGCCGTGGGGCCGCGCCTCTCTCTCCGGGAGCCGCGCAGCTCCCCGGCAGGCAGCGTGCAGCGCAACCCCCGCCTCCCGGGCGCCGGCGGCTCTCCCCGCTCCCGCCGGTGGTAAACGCCCTCCGTTTCTCTCTGTTTCCCCTCCCTCTCTCTCTCCCACTTTTTCCTTTTCCATTTTTCCTCCTCCTGCTCTGTCTTTTCTAGCCCTCTTTAGTAGGGTATCTCCTTTGGGTTTGGTTTTTTTTCCTTGTGTTTTTGTTTGTTTGTTTGGGTTGGTTTGTTTGTTTGTTTGTTTTTTTTTTGTTTTTTGTTTTTTGTTTTTTGTTTTTTTGTTTTTCATTCTCAGAGACAATGTTTGTCCCAGTTGACTTAATTTTCAAAAGAATTCCTCACAGTTCCCTACAGTGGATGAGACATTTAAATTGGTGGCAGCGGTGGGATGGTCTTGAACAAAAACCTTGTATTTGTTTTAATCATTCAGTGTGTGTTTTGGGGAGGCGTTTCATCTGGGCATTAAAAAAAAAAAAAAAAAAAAAAAAGTGTGACCCTCCCTAGAAGCCTAGTGCCTGCAACTGATCTAACATGTGTCCTCTCAGAAACTGTTTTTTTTCTCGCTGGCAATTTGGAACTCATTGCAGTGCAGCCCTTTATGAAAAAGCATTTTGCCCTGTTCGCTGTAACTGCTGTGGTAATTCAAGGTGTGTCCTCTCAGAAAGTATTTTCCTTTCCGGCAGGTTGGAACTTTTATGGTGCAGCCTTTTCTGAGAAGCATTTTGCCCCCTTTCTATAACTGCCTCTATGATTTAAAGTGTGTTCTCTCAGGAAGCATATGGCATTTGGAGAGATTTTTAAGATGTGGCAGTCCTCGGGAAGTATAATGCTCCATCTCGGAAGCCAGTTGGCTTTTTGCTGTAAGGTGCGTCCTGCTAGGGAGTGGTATTCAGGGCGCCTGGAAGTTTTTATGGTGTGACCCTCTTCAGGAAGCTGTTCCGTCCCCTCTCTCAAAGTGTGTGCTTTTAAAACAAAACAACAAAACAAACCCCCACAACCACTTGTGTGCTTTTTGGGAGTTGCTTAATTCGGGCACGTAGAGATTATACGGTGTGACCCTCCCTGAAAGTTGTTTGGTCAAGAAGACAGTAGCAATAAATATGAGTGCTGTAACAGGAGAGTGGGGCAGAGACCCATCCGCCCCATTACTGCATTTCTTAGAAGGTTTTAGAGCAAGACTCTCTGCGTCTGGATTAGAATGGGCTAGGGACCACAGGCACAGCGTCCAAAGCGTTATAGATCAGATCTTGGCTCTGCGGGCAAGAGCAAAACCCAAGCCTGGGAAGGTGGAAGCAGCCGTGCGTGCGGTACTGGGGGCGGCTCTGGCTGTACGGGAGAGGACTGCTCGCTGTTGCCAGGAGACGACAGCGACTGCATCACTACAAACACTAGCGCACTCGCTGCAAATCCGTATCGTAGACTTTCAGAGAAATCGGAAGAGAAAACAAAACGCAGAATGATACAGCCAGCTTGTGGCAGGTTTTGGGGGACGTTCTAGCAAGGGACGCCGCCGGTCCATGAGTGCTGGTCCGCGCACCCTCGGCCTGGGGCTGCTGGTCCCAGCGCCTCCGGTCCCCGAGCCGCCGATTCCACAGCTGCCGCTGCCGGAGCCACCGCAGCTCTCCCGAATGAAGTCATGGCCAGAGCTGTCACTCCCTCAGAACCCAGAAGAGAGCCCGCAGCAGCCGCCACTCCTAACAACTAAAGAGCTGCCGTTCACAGCTCTGGAGCTGGCTAAACTGAAGAGGGAATTCGGCTGGCACCCTGGCAAAACTGAAACAGAGTCCGTCTTTTGTGTTTACTTAAGCAGGAGAGACCAAATACTACTTAAATGAGCAGAAGGCAGAAAGCTGCTGGGGTCCCGGTGTTTTACTCACCGCTGGAGGCTGCCGGGCGCTGTGGTCTTTGACCAGAGGGCTGCATATCGAGCTGGTGGTCTAGAACCCTTGAAGAGAGGTGATTCCCTCTCCACAGAAAGGACTACAAACCAATTATTGGAGACTGTCCATAAGGCAGCCTGTCTACTAACGATGTACAATCGCAAGCTGCTCCATTTCCAAGAATTCCCCATCTTGCTCTCTCAAGTAAATGTTGAGAGAATGACTTCTCTAATTCAGGAGCTTCCCCACTCTCTAAATCTGATGGCAATTAAATTGCAGGGAAAATGACAGGCTTTGGTCCCTTAAAAAAGAGTATTTGATCTTCTGAGACGTACCACCTCCTCTCTTGCAGGGAGTACCCTGGCCCCGGAAGGAAAGGTGTGGGCCTGGGGAGATGTTCCCCAGGAATTAATTAATTTTGGTCAAAAATATGGTCCTGTAGAAACAACAGTAAACTAACCAGAGACTTGTGTGGTGAGACATACCTGGCATATCCCCAGACTATGATCCAGGATTCCTCCCTGCTCCAGTCGAGGTGGAAGAGAGCACCCACGGACCAGATAAGCCTATGGGTGCAAGGTTGGCAGAACGGAATCTTGAAAAGAGTGATGGATGGTCTCCCCACAGACAAATTGGAAAAGGTGGTGACTGAATGGCCAGACAACATGCTCAAAAAGACCAGGTATGCGGAATTCTCTAATACTCCCCTCTAATTGATCTATGTGGGGGGGGAGGTGTGCTAGTGGAACTAAAGTGGTTAAACTAAAAGCCCTGTCTCCTTTTGGTGGGTGGGGGAACAGAGAGTGGTTTAGTAAATGTAGACTCCAGTAACACATCTCAGGGTTGGCCAGGGAACTGTATTATTTAAAGTACAGTATGAGACCACTTCAGTGGTGTAATGCATTTGTTAGGGTACACTGTTGGTTTGGCAGAAGTTTGATTTGCACTCACATACTGATTTGATCCAGAATAATTTTATTGACTTGAGGAATTTAATAAGTTTAGGAGAGGACAGCAAATCATAAAATTCTAAAGCAGAAGAAATCTTGGGGACACTTTTGATATGTGAAATTCATCTAAGATATCTTGTTGCTTAGCAGTTTTCATATAGTGAAATGTCACCATGCACTGTCAGTCCATGGATGTTTGTGATCTGTGCTTTCAATAAAAGGTACATCTTTTTGCCATTGTAAATTAAGGTCCCAGACAACTTATTTATTGGTGAAACTGAAAAAGAATAATAATAATAATAAAATAATAATAATAAAAAAGGTAATGCCTGGGGGAAAGAATATTGTCTACTACTATTTTCCTCAATACTTACAGTTTATGAAATTGTTGCTTGTGTAATTTCTATATTTCTGTACCACCTTGTAACAGTGATTAAATGAAAATCAGAAAAAAGAAAATGTAGGTCTTCAGAAACAAAGAGCAAAACATGGATATTTTTTCTCTCCAAAAATTTGGAGGGAAAGAAAAAAAAAAAAAAAAAAAAAAAAGAGAGAGAAAGGAGAAAGGATGCAGGAAAGGATGCAGTGTTTAGTAAAAAGGTGTTGAATTACAGTTCTTGTTGTTGCTATTGTTGTGTTCTGAGGATTGAACAACATGCTGGACTGCAGTGTGAAGCCCAAATCCTTTCCTTTTACAAATTAGTGGGATTAAAGTCACCCACACTATCACTAAAGATCAACTTGTGAACCTAACACGTAAGACTAGCAGACTTCCACAATGACTCTGTACTTCAATATGACAGTGATCAACCTGGGATTGCTGAGAAGAGATATAGTGTGGATCTATAAGTTGTGTGGTTCTGATGTTATATGTAAGAAATCCAGACCCTTTTTATTCTCTCTCTCTCCCTCTCTGCCCTTTTCCATTTTTCTTCCTCCTTCTCTGTCTTTTCTAGCTCTCTATAGTAGGGTAACTCCTTTTTTCTTGCTTTGTTTTTCATTTTCAATAAACGGTTCTCAGGTACAATGTTTGTCAAAGTTCATTCCTGATCACCTATTTTTAAGAAATCCTTGCAGTTTCCCACAGTGGAATGTGACAGTCTCAGCTAAGGCTTACTAATTTTTTCAGGAAAGCACCTCTAATTTTACTGAATCAACTGACAGATTCAAGTAACAAACTTAATATTAAACCAGAAAATGTTATCTTGTGAACAGAATACAGGTAACATATTAGCCTTGTGGGGGAGAGATAGAATTAGGTTACAGCCTGTGGGGATGCACCTGCAGAACCCCATGGCAGCACAGAGAGGCTTGTCTCAGCCTGACCTTGGAGGAGGGAGGTGCCACACAGCAGAGGCCCTGCGCAGAGAGGAGCCTGCTGGAAGCTGCCAGACACCTGAACAGCGTGTGATCACCCCATAGAAGGACATTAGGAAAGCGTGTTGCTGACATGGCCTTGTGTGATAGCTGAGAATTACCATATAAGGAAATACTGTGTCTTATGGAACTGTATAAAACTAGCTTGTTTCTTTGAATAAAGGATTCAGATTCTCTGCCAGTGTGAGTCCATGCCTCAGTCATTCACAGTCTTGTACTCTGAATTTTAGCCTAATTTCTAGTGTTTCTGGAAAATACAATATACTTGGATTATATCTGATGTATTAAATCAAAATCTTTTGTCATTTGAAACTATGAGAAACCTCTGCTAGAATTTGATCACGTTATTTATCAAGATGTTAGAGGAAGATAAATTTACTTCTGGAGCCTGTTGCTATCTAAGAAATTCCTCCTTTATTGTATAGATTTTCTTGCACAGAATTATTTTTATTTAACTTTTCAAAGTGCATTTCTAAACCTTGAAAGTGAACAACCTCTCTCAAGGCAATGGTAATGCAATCAAGATTAATGGTAAGAAAATAAATGGCTTATACAGAATTGAATTTTCATTTTATGCCTAAATTCTACCACTACACATAATTTTCATCTCAATCATATCAGTCTAACATATCAACACTACAGCCAACACAAATACACAGAGAGAATGCACAAATTTATAAATATAAATGGGCAATTACAGTACTAATCCACTGGATCATATTATATCCTTAATGAAAGCATTTGGCATGAGAACAAAAAATATGAAAGAACCTGTAACAACTTTCAAGAAAAAAAATAAAAATTTTAGCATTTGAGACAGATATTTTAACAATTTAGTCTTGACACAGATGAACTGCAGTTTTTCCTTGTATGTTCACATCAAGTACTATTTACAATCAACAGAGGAAACTAATGAAAGTATTGAAATAGCACAAGTTTATTAGTACGAAGAGCTATTATATGGACCCATAAACTCTCTTTTATCTTGTGGAAATCTTCTGCTGTTTATTAAGATTTAGCTTCTTACTTTAAATCTTATATTGCCCGAGCAAGAAAAGGCCTGGCCCTCCTCTGGCTTGCTGCAGTGTTGTCATGGATACACAAGCATGGTCCATCTCTTTGACCAATAAATAAACAAGATTCTCAATGAGTGCTTGGCAGGATTTACTAGCTCTGTAGCATTGTTAACTGCACAGAGCTTTTAAAAAGCAAATGCTTTTTAACATTAGAATAATATTCAGGGCTGCATTGGGCAGGCATATGTGATATCACAGAATTGCAGAATAGTCAGGGTTGGAATGGACATATCTTCCATTAGAAAAATCAAAGGGCAGGTACTAAGTCACAAAACTTTACTCTCACCACTTTTTAAACCAGTGTATCTTTTCATCCTCTTTTTCAGAGGGCATTTGTAAATTATGCAAGGGATCATTCTCTAATGTAGTAAGGAACTTGATATGGTCATCTGCTAAATGCTTCAAAAATGAGTAACATCATTACAAACATGAGAAATAAAATGCAAATTACCTTTTAGAAAAGAGGTTATTTTAATGTGACACCTTGGTATTTAGTGTTATTGTCAAAGTCGTTACTGAAACAGTCCTCTCTCAACGCAGAGACTACAAAGGTGAAGTTCAGTCTGGATTACCAGCACACCTGTCAACAGCTACAAAATTCTTGATTATAAAAAATCAGCACCTTATATTGATGAAGAGATGTAGATTAAAAGCTCTAAGATTCTGTTTCAAGACCTAAAAGCACAGATAATTAGGAATGCTCTATTTAGCACTTTTTATTTTCCCTGCACTGTGACTTCATTACCAATGTCGAAAACCTGCACTGAATTCATCAGTTGTCTTTGCCTGGAGAACTCATAAACTGCTGTACCTGTTCTTTTATTTTTGGAACTCAAAGGTGTTTGGTTTTAGTAAGAGCTAGAGAATATCTCAAGTATCTGGCCCAAAGTACCTTTACCACCAAGCACAGGTATATTCCTGCTGAGCTCAGGACTGTCCAACACCTCCACCAAAGATGGGCACCAAGTTTCTAGCAAGTAGGCTTCTTCTCAGTATATGAAATGCGACTCCCACAAAGATTTTGCCATTGACACTCAACTGTTACAGCATTTACTGAAAGCAAGTAGCAGTAGGACATGAGGACAATGAAAGAAGATTGCTATGGTGAAGAGCTGTTTGTAGTTCTGGGTGTTTGTATTTATTGATTGCCCTTTGCTACTTAAGAGACGGCATCTCAAGTCCCATGTCTTGTGTGGGACAGGCATATGAGCTCCTAGGGGATGGGCATCTTTCCTGTTCTTGTAAAACACTTGGTACACTGGAATGCTCAAGGAAGTAAATTAAAAATTATGAAAATTAGTTCTATTTTTTCTCTTATCAGTAACTCTTGAATATGAGAGAACTCACACTGCACTTACACGTGCAAGGATTACCAGTGCAAGTAAAACTATGGGGTCATACTCAGCTCTTGCAGGCCATAGGTCTGAAAAATACAAATATCTTGGGTTGCTAATCTATGTGTTTTAATATTTGCAGAAGGAAAGGCGCGGAAGGGAAGGGGGAAGGGGGAAGGGGAAAGGGTGCAGTGGGAAGGGGAAT
>JANEHK010000022.1:6100781-6127473 GCA_025960845.1 Tachycineta bicolor | reverse complement strand
AAGGAAAGGAAAGGAAAGGAAAGGAAAGGAAAGGAAAGGAAAGGAAAGGAAAGGAAAGGAAAGGAAAGGAAAGGAAAGGAAAGGAAAGGAAAGGAAAGGAAAGGAAAGGAAAGGAAAGGAAAGGAAAGGAAAGGAAAGGAAAGGAAAGGAAAGGAAAGGAAAGGAGAAAAGAAGAAAAAAAAATTGGTGAAGGCAGCAAGAATCTGCTTGCAGAAAAAACAGCAGCAAATATTGATTTGCTATTTTTTCCCAAATTAAAGCTCAAAATATTACCTTTTTTTTGAAAGGGAAAGAAAATAATATAAGAAAAAAGGTCACTCTGCCTTTTATGAGAGAACAAAGCATAAAGATATACCTCAGAAATCAATCTTTTTTAGGTAATAGATTACTGCTTTTCAGGCCAAAACACAGGTAAGATTTCCATCCCTTGCAAAATAACACTACATTTGGTGGGTAGGCAGCACACCTTCTCCCCCAAACAGCATGTATGGTCTGCAAAGCCATGCTTCAAACTATATGCTCGGTGCTGAGAGAGTTAATTTAAGTTTAATAACAAATGGCTCTGCTTTTGGAACGAATGTAGCCTGGCAACTTCAACTGAGAACCCTTCCTAGCGCCTCAATTATGTATGCAGCCTCTAGGAGAAATAGTTTCACACATCCGACCGAAGGCTTGTGATGCTGTTGCCATGAAATAAAACTGCATATAGGCAATGGCTTATTTCTGTAGAACCTACTTGTTTCTCTACTCCCCCACCCCAGGTGCACACATAAAGACCACACAAAATTCTGAACTGGTACTTCGCATTTCTTTCATTATCTCATCCACTACTACATGAATACAAATTTAACAAATTTAATTATTTTTGTATCAATGTTTAACCTGCATACTCAGGGATTTTTTTTTTAGAAATTTCCAGCCAATCTGCCTGACTGCCCTAATCAAATCTGCCATGTGAAACCAGAGGGGCAAACAATGGTTTAAATTAAACACCCATACCATTTAATTTTTTTCCCCTCTCTCCCTCCAAATGGCTGCTTTGTCTGTGTGCATACACCAATAGCAAATGTCCCTCTATTATTGTACAACCAATTTGATGTGTCAAGTATTCATATGCTAATGGGGGTACAGTTTCTCACTTTTTCACAGATAAATTGCAAGAATTGCTACAGACAGTGAAACACAAGAATAAACAGCTTTTATTTCAGATGTGATAAATTACTTTGCATTCAGATAACATGCAACACATGCTACTGATCATTATTGTTTCTATTCATTGCAAGTTAGCCGTCTGTTTTTCTCTCTGAAAGGTTAGAAAATATTTAGCAGATATAGCCAGTGTTGATGAAAATAATTTAATTTCCTTATTTTGCTTTGAATACTCATGATACAAAAGTAATTTTCCTTCAGTGCTCACCGGTATGAAAGTTTTGTAATGGGCATAATCATTGTTCCCTATGAAGCATATATAATTTTTTTAAGTACAATAGATGAGATTTGGAAATATGGCTATTTCCCTTTATGTGTTAACAAAATATACTATAGTATGCATGCTCAGAGTCCATTACCTAGGAATAATCCTGGCAAAGGATTCCCTACTGTCCTAGGATGACTGTGTATCCCCAATCATCTATTGGGTGCAAAGGGGAGGGCAAGCGCGGTTTGTTTTTCCCCAGGAAAACTCTGCTCATCGGAGTGACCTTGAAGCGGGGGAGTTGGAACACTGCAAGATGAAAGAAGCTCTGTTGTTTTTTTCCACCAGTTAGTTAGTTTAGTGCTAGTGTAGTTAGACCCTGTAGAATAGCTGAAGCTTTTTTTTCCTTTTTTTTCCTTTTTTTGCCCTCTCCTTGGAACTGTTCCAACCTTTCTGGACTAAGGACCTGGGGAAGCACCTACAGGGGACCCACCCCACCAAGACCAGCCCTGCACATCTCCTTTTCTCCCAACGCCAGCGGAGATGGAGCAGTGGAGCACCGTGACAACCTTCAAGAGGAGACTTTCTTTCTTTAAGTTTGTTATCCCTCCGTAAGCGGTACAAAGCTCTTGTCATCGGGTATTGTGCTGGGAGTGCTTTGCCCGTTTAATAAACAGGTTTTTTCCACTTCTCTCTGAGGAAGTCTTTTCCTGAACCAGTTGGGGGAGGGGAGGGGGGCCCGTGGGAGGGTTTCTCCCAAAATCTCCCTGAAACCAGAACACTCACATATAGCACAAAACATGAAGAAAGAAAATAATACTCAACATGTTTTTGTTCTGTTGAAAGATCAATATCTATTCAGAATCCAAAAAATTAGGAGTTAAGAATTATAATATGTATTTTATACCTGTAGTAAAAAAGGATTGTTTTCAGAGGCTGTATTTTATAAATATGGAAAAAGTATTTGGCATGGAAAAAACAAAACATGTTTCTCAAGCAAGACTATTATTTAAAAGCATAAAAATATGTTTGCATTTTTACTGATTAAATATGTGTGGTTTTATGTAACATAGTTAAAGATTAAATCTGTGTCTTTGATTTGGGCTTGAAAACACATTATATAATTATGTTGTTCCACAGTCAATCCATAAATATACAGAAATTCTGAGTTAAACCCATGAGCCCAGATGAACATCCTTAATTTAATTCGCCACTGACAGATACCTGTGCCACCCCACTGAAGTCCATTTTAAGTCAGTGCACCCTGCCCCAGATCAGGGACAAGAGTAGGGTTAGCTGCAAATAAATGACATACCTAGGAGCTGTCTAAGTTGGGACTTTTCCTTGTCCAGAAGCTTTGTATGTTGGAAGGTAGAAGGTAAAATATCAATTCCAGCTAAATGTTCACAGCCATCAGGTCACTGAAGACATACAACAAGAAATTAGGCAATGTAGAAAATAAGATCCTCTTATGTGCCGTCAGATCGTTTATAATATTACCCTGCCTATTAATGGAATAATTTAACCCAAAGACTAACTCTACATTGGATCATTTATTTGAAATACAAAACAGTGTGAAATCCTACCAATACGTAACAGCAACTGTTTGCTGGGTGTTTGTGCAGCAAAACTTGATTTAAAAAAGATATGAACTTTCTGATTTTAAATATGCTTCATTAAGATTGCAGTGATCTTGGGCATCAGGTATTTCTTAAGGGAAGCTATGGAGAGGAGTTGGTCGATGTGGTAACTGAAGAGGGATATTTCATGTCATATGTCAGGCAAAAGCATTAAACTGACAATCATAAAAACTTCAAAAGTTACAAGAGAAATGAGGATGAAAGCCTTTGCTGATCAGTTGACATGTGAGCCACTCCTCTTCTGCTTCACAGTAAAGCAAACATCGTCCTCACAAAAGATCAGGGCCCAGGTAGAATCCCCCAAATTAAATGTGTATTTGTGGCGGATGCACCCATGCACCTTTAGCCCTCCAGAAGCACAGACTCTCCTGTAAGCTCTCCTGTAAGCGTGCCCACAGCTGTACATTTTGTAAATACTCTGGTGTTGCTGATGTCCTCCAGGTGTTATCCCAAAACAGTAATTTTTCTGCAACTTCCCTTCACAAAGCAATTGTGCTGATTTATCAGGATGTCAGACTGAAAAACTAATTAACTAGACCACCCATAATTTCCTCTCAGAAATTTTACAGGTTTCTGAAACCACAATGGTCAGAGAACAGTGTCATTATGTCAGGACCCCTCTTCTCAGAAGAGGGAGGAAACAAGAGAAAAGGACATTTGCAATTTTTTGTGTCTGACTATGTTCCACAGTAACAGCCACAGAGCTGATCTACATTGCCCTTAGAGGGCTGATGATTCATTTTTTCACCTCCTGTTCTTGCAGTCAGGTGTATAGCTGCTTATTAAACGGCCTGGTTTGGCAAACACTTTTGCACTTGCTTGACTTTGAGTATGCAAGTAATTTTATTGGGGTGAACTATAAGTAACTAATTCTGGGGGCAACAAGATTGGCCCCATTAGTCTTAAGACTAATATGATGAGAAAAAGAATCAAAATCCTAATGCTTTAAAGGCTGGTGAAAAGCAGTTTTCACCATAGTTTTATCTTGTTTATTTTCAGAAGTCTCACAATTTAGTTAATTTTTTGTGTAGCTGATTTTGCAGTTATGGTGGGCAGGAGAGGGAGAGGAATAGAAAGTCACACGTTTCTAGTTTTAGAATAGTTACAGAATGATCAGGAAAATTTGCAACTCAATTCTTCTAAAATGAGCAAAGAATTGGATTTTAAAACTGTAGTTCTAAGCATGTTGGGGGGATGTCTTCAGGTTTCTGCTTCCCTGTTGGGAAGGGAGGAAAACTGCAGTAAGGATAACAAGAATGTAGACCTTCTCCTGCAACACTGAGAAGATGCTCCAAGGAAGCTGAGGAGTAAAAGAGGGATTTACCCCACTGTGATTCAATATCCACTCCATAGCTTTGGGGTAGCTTCTCCCTACAAAAGCCTCACTGAAGAGGCTTTCTGTGCCCCAGTCTTGAAGCTACAGGAGAGGTACACTCAAATTCAAACTTGTAACTATAAAAGGTTCATCTCCTTACAGTTGTTTTCTGAGTATGTGGAATTAAAGTTAGAAACATTTATGATATGTTTAAGAAATATTAGATAGTGGATGCTAATTAGACAAAAGGTGGCAGGCAGGCCAAATACAAGAAGGTGTACACAAGATTACATGTAGTGTAATTTTGAGAAATTTTCATCTCAAGCCTTACCACAGACATTTAAAAAAGCATTTCCTTCGCGGCCGCCCCCCCCCTTTTTTTTTTTCGTTTTTTCCCCCCAGAGAAAATGCCATAGTCAATTAAGTTATTGACAAGGGACAGGAAGTGATGGACTCATATCTGCCTGCCTGGAGGATGCACAAAGACTCTACCTGCAAGTGCAGGTGGAGTAGCTGAGATTCCTTGGAAATGGTGTATTTGAGAGATGAGAAACACAAGGGGCTTAAGTGCTCGTGAGGTCCTCTTCCAGGGTCTGTGGGAATATCACCACACCATAAGATGTCAGGGAACCATATGTGACAAAAATACTTCAGATCAACTGCTTCCTAAACTCACCCCAATCCTGAAGCAGAAGCCATGGAGGGCCTTGGAAGAATATATAGATAATTTTTGTGGCATAAAATTTTTTATCTTTTCCCCATAGGATAATCTACTTTCTTAGGCTGTGTCTCTCCCTCAAATTTCAGAGATAACATAAAAATTAAGAAGTATATTACTTTTGCAACTGCAACTGAGATGACAAGTATGTTTACCTTTATTGACTCATAAATTCCCAAAGCTTAAGTCTGGGACCACTGTAACCTTCCAAGCATCACAGGCCACTACACTTCATCTCTTCTCTCCCATGCTGAGCTCAAGGGCCCTGCTCTTTGACTAAAATCTTAGCTGGGTTTAGCTGAAACACATTTTCCAAAAGTCACCTGGTCTTCATCTCAGAGATGGAGATCCTACAGCCTACCTTGGTAATTTGTCTGATTGATCAGCCTCCCTGGAAAAAGATGGTGTCTAATTTCTCATTTTAATCTGTTTGACTTCAATTTGCAGCACTGGTTGTAGTGGTTTCACATTCGCCAAATTCTGTTTACCAAATTTAGTGTAGTGGTCTTAGTGTTTACTCCCTTTTTGTGGGAGAAGATTAGGAGAAGCAAAGCAGGCTTAAGCTTAAAAATAAACAAATAGTTTTATTAACACACATTAAAAGAATGGAAAAAAAAAGTTGGAAAAACAAAACAAAACAAAACAAAACAAAACAAAATGAAACTTCAAAACACTCCTCCCTTCCCTTACAAACTGTTAACTTTCTTACAAACAACATAGAGAGACACAATTTATGATTTTCAGTCAGTTTCACCATTTGAACATAATCTTTCATCACTTTGGGAGAGGAGTCTCTCTAGAGTACCATGGAGACATTCGCTAGAAAACCAGTCTGGTGGCTCCCAATGTCACAAATCTGCAACCGCCAGGAGTTTTGCAGATTGTGCAGTCCCACCCATTAGCAGCCTTTCTCCTGGCTACTCCTGGGCCTCTCAGTGTATCTGTGGTATTGTTTAAGAATGCTTCTTCTAGTATAAAACAAGGATTCTCTTCTCCTATCTCTAAAATTGTCTCTATCTCAAAAGAAATAGAGACCTCCTTTTACCCCAGGAGTCGAGGGCTTCAAATCACTTTCTCTCCTAAATCATCTTTGTCTCAAAGGCTGAGACCTCCTTTTACCGTGGGAGTGGAGCCTTAAGATTCCCCTCAGTGACCGCCGGGGCAGCCCAGCCCAACCAGCCCCATGGCTGTTATCAGGGGCCTGGTGGAGATCCCCCCCCTGCTCCAGGGAAATTTTTCAAAGTAGCTGATGTTAAGCTGCAACCCAAAAATGGGAGAGAAGAGCAGCAGCAGGCCTGACTCAATGTTACCCATTCAGCTGACCAGGAGGAAAAGGAGGAACTTGATCAAAACCAGGATTTTTGTGGGTACTGCCCAAATTTGCATTCAACATTCTCAGTGATCAAAGCAGATGCCAATATCCCAGCCTAACTTCTGATAGGTTACCCTGTCCTTCCTAGGTCCTGACAGGGCAACATTCCACATTCCTCCCTGACTAAAAACTAAACTGCGCCAACACATGACACTGGTCCATCCTCTGCCTTTCTCTGCTGGATTAAAGAGCACCCAGTGTGTTTTTTTGCAAGAACATAGTTACACACTCTAGTCCCCGCTCAATTCGTCATTTGAAAAACTGATCAGGTAGATTCTTTAAGCATTTCACTTTAAAGTGTTACTCAAATGTTTTTGAAAGCTCTTTTCTATTCCAGTTCTGACTTTACAGCTTCTTCTTTGAAAGTACCCTACAACTAAACTATATTGACATGGTTTAACCCACCATGATGCTGTATCTACAGGGACAGCATCACCTGCCTCTTGTCACAGAAATGTTGGAGTTTGGTTGAGATCTTTTGCTCAGTTACTACCGGCTAGGGTCTGGTCCCATAATTTGAAGACAATGCAAGTTTCATCAGTATTACACATCAGAACTGATCCTTCCTATTAAGTAAAGCAGAATGCTTTATTTGATTCCTCATCAGTGTTTATTTTGTCACCAGCAATTTTTGAGCTGAATTTAGTTGATGAAAATGTTGAGAAGCACGCTTCTTTTTCCCTTCAGATCCTAGCAGAAAACCCTTATTTTAATATTCCTTTTTTTAGTAACCACCCATTAGTCACTTATCATTTATTCACTGGGTATCATTAGTGGAAGTGAGAACATTTCAATAGTAGTATTTTTTCAGAAGATAGGTCTGCTTGAAAAACTAGTTTACCTAATCACCCAAGAGCTGTTCTTTAATTCCCTGTTGACTAGTTCCCAAAGCAACTATTTTCCTCACTGGCTCAAGTTACTTCAGTAGAACCCTTTGCCCTTTCCAAATACTGGCTCAGCAATATTCTCAGTCTTCTGTTATTTTGCTGATATATATCAAACTTTATTAAAAGTTAACATCTGTGGTAGAGTGCTCTCACCTTCCAGCTCTCTTATAGGTTAAAGTTATTCCGGCCTACTGGCAATTGTTTAAAGTTTATTAATTGACTGGAAAGTACTCGTTAACCTCAATAAAGGGTATTCTTATGTAATAAAAATGTCCTTACTTTTTCCAAATGGAGAATAGAAATTATTTTGGCTGCTTCCGGGATATCTGTCTACTAATAGGCTTAGCACAACTCTTTGCTAATAGAATTCCAGTTTTTGTAGGGTATGTTTCATTCCCAGTGTACTTTTAACAACAATTATCGACCTATGTCAGCCTTTTAAAAATCCTTTTTCTGTTTATTCCTGTCAAGAAGTTATCTCTTTTTGATATCTTAAACTTTTCAGTGACTGACACAAAAATTCTCTTTCATATTTTTATAATTAATTTTGGTTGTTAACCTAGTTTAACATATGGTTTTTTGGGGTTTTTTTGTATGATATAAGTACTTCTATGCTTAGCATCCAAAAATGGTGTTCCCCGCTCTTGTGTGATCAGAATTTTGCTGTCTTATAGATTCTATTTAAACCACATAAATTTCATTCATACCTTTAATTCTAAACATTATTCTGCAATATATCCTCACATTTTTATCTACCCATCAGACTTTCAATTTGAAAACATCATGTGTATGTTGTATTTGTACTTGAACTTTTCCTGCTTTTATTTACACTGAATGCAGTCAAGACAAAATCACAGATTCTTTGGCAGCAATCAGCTTGTAATGATTACACCTTTCTTCTCTCCCTAGCACAAAGATCTGAAGTTGGGCTATTTATTATTGGAGGCTTAATCTTTGGAGACAGGGAATGATTATTTTTGTTTTTTAGCAGAACTGTTGGTATGCTGCTGAAACATTTACTTTTTGTTGTCCATGGCAAGTTGTAAAGGCACTTACCTATTTTTCAGAGTCAGGTTTTCTATTTGTTACTTTTACAAGTTGTCATCCTGGTTACAAAGGAAGGGAGCATAGTTTAGCATGGTGTGGGTGTGACCAGATTTTTTATTCTGGGTACCTCTGGGAACATGGTTTCAGCAGGAAAAGCTGGTGTGGTGGAACTTCAAGGTTGCTGTCTCGCCTGGCTCCTTCCAGTGGAGGGACTGTTGCCTCTAACCCTGCCAAACTGGTCCCTCTGCCACCCACTGGAAAGGCTGCACCATCCCTATTTAGATCACCTAGCTTTGTTTGTCCCTGCCTTACACTGGGTTTGGGCTGGGCAGGGAAATGTTAGCCATGGCTGCTCCACTCGCCATGCTGCCTTTGTCTGGAGACACCAGCTTGTGTTCTTTTTTTCCCTGTGGTGAATATCCTTTCCTTTGGGTAAAATCACCTTCTCTTTTTTAGAATTTTGCTCTTAGTACTGATGTTGTTACCATATGTGTCTTAGCCTATTGCTTTCTGCTTTTAGTAAATTGTTATTTAAAGTCCATAGCCTCTTCCTTCTTGTCCCTCCCTTAGCAGAAGGGGCAGGGAGAGAGAGTGGCTTATTTGGAGTTTGGTTCCCAGCTGGTGTTAAAAGAAGAACAGTTACAAATGGATTTTTATACTCGTGCTGAAACTTTTAATTTTATTAAGATGTAAGCATAAACAGTAATGCTTTCAGTAAAAGCGGTTACTAGTGATAGGAATGCCATGGATAATTTTTTTTTCTAGAACTGGTCAGGAATCAACTCTAATTGTTAGGTAACAATTAAATAAAGTAGAAAATGCTAGAAAATATTTTAAAATAATGACATTTTAGTTAAAACTTCAAGTACTTATTGCATAACAACATGGAATGCCATAAATTCAAATTTTCCAATTTATTATTTAAGATGGAATTAACTGCTTCCATTTTTCTTACCCTTTTTTTTTTTCTGCCAGAAACATCATGTTATCTATTCAAATGCAATTTCACACTGTCCATAATTTTAAGCTTTCAGTCCATGTTTTCAAATTCCCACTTCCTTGTAATTATTCCCTTATTGAAAATATGCAAATGTACACTTTATTTGCAAATACAGTTGTTATCATCTATTCTAAATTTTTTTATCTCTTAACATTCAAGGAAACTTTAGTTGGCTGTCAGGACTGCCTTTCAAAAGTAATAGTTTAATATGTTACATTGAATCTGAAGCAGTGACTATGAGGTACCCTGAGTCATCTTTGTGAGCTATTTGATCTCCCACATTTTACTAATGTATATGAAAACCAAGCAAAGTGATCTGTGTTCATGTTGCAGCACTGTCCTCAGCAACAGTACTTTCATTAAAAGCAAGGTCTCAGTTAAAAGGAAATAAATTGAGAACAAATTGTATCAAGAGACAGGTAATGGACTGCAGCCTTAGGCCTTTATTCTTCTTCTTTCAAAAAGGTGCAGATTCTGCATATTAATTACATAAATGAGAAACTTACCGTGAGAGTAAATGTTTCCACTCATTGCTAAATACAAAAAAGGAAAAATACAAGAAAGAGACATGGCGTTGGATGGCCTTAGAGATTCTTTCAGCTGAATACAGATTTTATAAACTGTATACCTCATAAAAAAGAACCAAATTTTTCAGACATAGTAATGCCATGCATGACAAGAAAAAAAATGAAAGACAGGATGTTAGAATGGGAAATGACAAATACTGAACCTCTGGATCTCTCCATGAGAAATCATTCTCCTTGAATGTGACCACTGTTAACATCTCCCCCACTGCCCTGTAGCATTTAAAGATGCTACCTGAATGATAGGTAAGCTCTGTTAGACTACTCAGATTCACCTCTAATTTTGTAAGTGAAGGTCTCTAACATATGTTCAAATTAAAAAACAAAAAACACAGTGCATTATAGTCCTGAAAGCTGGACATTAGAAGGGCGAACTCATGATTCTCGACTTCTAATATTGTTTTTTCCTGTGCCATCTCAGTTGTCCATCTCAGTATTTTGCTAGAATGTAAAGGCATCTGTGTAATATTTATAAATTACTGGCAAAATTATTAGCTCAGTCTTTTCTAGTGAAAATAAGACAATTTTAAGTAATTTCCCTTAATTTCTTCTAAAGAGTATTTACACTGATTGGCTTTAGACAATTAGTTTGGGTGCTTTAAATCAACCCTATAGATATTTAATTCAGTCTTCATTGACTGCAGAATCAAAATACTGCCATGGTACGTGTGGCTGAACTTCATGCTGTTTGAGGCCTTTTCTCTAGAATCTATCAGCAGTGTATCCCAAGATTTGTGTCTTAGTAGATTTAATCCGAAATTCAGATGACCACAACAACCAGTATACACAGTACCTACTTGAGATACAGACCTCAATGAGGATCTGAAGCCTGACTCTAAGGTGTGGGTGGACCTAGTCTGTCGTAATGATTAGGATGGATTTGGCCCCCCATTCCAAACCCGTCACCACCCACTGTGGTTTTTCGGTACTTTAGTTGTCTCAGACTTGGTGCCACTGGAAAGTCTTGTGGTATGCAGTTGCTGTAGCTCACCAGGAAAATCTTGTCTACAAGGGAACTCTTTGGTAAGACTCAAAATAATTAGTTTAATTTTCTGTTTGCACTTGCAATGAATCTGTTGGAAGAATGGTGGCACAACTTAGCTACGACTGAGACTGGCTATCAGCGCTTCCTTGGTAAGTGCTCTTACTATAAATAGTAATGGGTTGCTTTTCAACCAATTATTAGAGACTTGTTATTGAAGATGAGTGAATAAAAATGTGTATGTAGCATGTTCACATGGGAAGTTCAATATTTCTTTTTTAGTTGCTATAGGCGAAAATATATTTTTGTGTGTGCCCAAATTAGTTCATTGATGATTCTTATGTTTTATTGTGTTTCCATGACACTCTTGATTTTTTTTTTTTTTTTAAGAAAATAACCTCCCCACTTGATTTACAATTTTATCTTCTTTTGCTTATAAGCTGTTGCTGCTGTTGAAGTACATGTGTCCTAGGAGGAGACTGTTACAGATCATCCTCAAATAAATGAAACTTGGGACTCCACAAGGTATATCTTGCAACAACAGGTCAATCCTCAGCAAAGACCTCATTTATTTGCATTTACTCAATACAAGTACCATTTTTGCACAAGATATATTATTTGCTGTATATACTATGAAAAGCTTTTGCCAAACACATCTGTTCTGTCACATTATCAAGTTGCTCTCCTCTCAGCCAGAAATGATGATATTTCCAAATTAAATATCACATAGCTGAGGGTCTCCTCCTGGGAGGAAGCAGACACTGCAATGTGCAATTAATACTGTTGACATGAAAAGGCCATAATTAAACAACAAAGTCAGAATTTCATTTAAATTATTACAGAACCTCACTCCTTTTATAGTGGTGTTGTGACAATTCTGGTATAGGAAATCTATCCAATAAATTCTGAGTATGTAATTTTATTTTGTAAAGTCTAATTTTGAGGAGGAAAACCAGAACTTTTTTCCCCCAAGTATTCTCCTAATTTTCATCTAACAGTATTTCCTGCATTGTAATAATACCTGAATTTTATTATTTCTGTATTTAGATTAATTTCTTTGTTCTTGCTCGTGGTGGCAATGGAAGGTCAAAAGGTGAATATTCTGAAGTACTAATTTTTCTTATTGCTGACAAGTGGAGTCTTTAGCAGGCTGCAGTATGACGTAAATTTAATGAGCCAAATTGTCCCATCAGGGTGGTTTGAATCTAGTCTAATCTAGCTAAAGCATACCACACAGCCTCATTTGTTCTCTACTGGCGGAAAGGCTTCATGCTTACAAGCAGAGTCAATCTACAATAAGCTGCAAAAAACCATGGATAGTATAATGGTTAGTATAATAGTTAATAAAATGGTTAGTATAATGTAATCTCTGAGAGCGACATCATAAATAAATATATTAAAACATTTATGGAGGTCATTGTTCATCTGTCTGTAATTTTCTGACCCAAATTGTTCCCAGACACTCAAGGGCTGTAGAGGGAGGGAAAGGAAAGAAAAAAAGAAAATAATGTCATTTTGCTCTATTTATCTTGATCTGCTCTTAATTTTTTTTTTAATATACAGGGTGTATATTTTCCTAGCTATATAATATCAACTCATCTGCAAATTCTGAATGGCGAAATAATTTCCCATTTTTGTTTAGTTCCCATGTAATGGCATTCAATGTAATAGGTCTGGAACTGTGACCAAAACCATCAGGAAATTGTGTGTTCCTGAAAGGCAGATGAAGAAAATCCTTTCTAGCAACAGCTCCATGACATGTTTTGCCTCCACTGTGTAGAGTATTCACCCTCTGAGAACAGAGAGTAGTACCTACAGTGGAATGATACCACACTGGATACTTGCAGAAGAAAAATAAGGAGACTTTCAGCATTGTCATCTTTGTTATGACCCCCTGCCATGAAAAAGGAATCAGTATAAACAAGCAAAAAGGGGAATTAGTAAATTCCACAGAATGCCTGTATATGTTTTTAATCTTATTTCTTCATCTTCAGAAAACCACATAATTGTAGTTCTTCATGCATCTATAAAATTGCATGGTTGTCTTTAAAAAAAAATCCTTTTGAAATTGAATCTTCCTTTTAATTGGAAATCTCATTTCTGCTGCTCATTATGCAATTGTCATGGTTAAGTGAAAGAAGGAATTATCTGGAAAAATTGAGTGATTCTTTGCTTCTGCTGACAGCACACCTTTGTTACAGAAAATCTAGATTTTATCTTTCTGAAAAAAAATCACATTTTTCTGCCACAGGCAATCTAGAAATGGAGGTTCTGAGTGTACCCTGGCTGAATGCTTCTATTGTACAGTCAGTGGGTTAGATTGATTTGTTAAGCTTCTCTGCAGTTTTATTTTATTTGCCTTTAAATCCTTTTTTTAATCCAGCTGGTGTACATATGGTATTAAATTAATATAGAAAATTATGTTGCCATATCTGCTATTTTGTATATCTATGTCCAAAGAAAAGTAATGCATCACAACTCTAACAAAAGACCTGTCCCTGAAAAAACTGTGTTTCTCCATGAAAAATTTTCCTGGTCCCTAACATTTTATGGGGAGGCACCCCTCCTTTTGGGTCTTTTAGGTGGTATTGGACAAAGAAATTAAAAACATATGTTATACATTTGTGGGGTGAAAAGATAACTCTTTCCTTCCAAAAAAGATTCATAATTATTCCATTTTGTGTTTTGTACTTCACTTTATTCTCTGCTCAAATACCCCTCATCTTGCTGAGGGGTATTAAATGTCAGAAATTTGTTTATGTAATACATGATACAAATAAATTTGTGCTAAAACTAAAGTAATCTCATCTGAAAAAAGAAAACCAGCATGAATACTCATCTGGGAGATGCATATTCCAGAGGATTTTCATCCAACAAGATTATATCAAAATTGAATATTCGTCTAGGTGATGCGTATTCCAGGGGGGTTTTACTGAAACCAACATGAATATTCATCTGGAAGGAGTGCGTTCCAAAAGATTTTTTCGGGCACTACTGTTAGGAAAATTAATCCAGGAACATCGTGGATTAATTTTCCTAACAATTCGGGGGCTTTCATCCGGGATATTTCCACCGTCCAGGGCAGCGAGCGGAGCTGAAGCTGCGCCTCACCCAGTTTTGGTGATCAGTTCCCCTTGGTGGCAGCCAGCACTGGGCGATCGATTGGGTTCCCCAGACTGTCCAGGAGACAGACAGGGGGTGGACCAGGGGGGTCCGTGAAGAGTCCTCAGGGAAGGACCATTGAAAATCTCACCGATGAGTAAAATGGGATCTTTGGGGAGCAAACCTGGGAGGGCGCCCATGGAGGGCAGCACAGGTAAACCGGAGAGGGCTCCCATGGAGGGTAGCACAGGTGAAACACAGTACCCATGGAGGGTTGCTAGAGTAAAGTTGGGAAGGGGCCCCAGCAAAAGGGATGATGATCCCATAATACCCCCGGAGAGTCCCTTGGGGAGAATGCTGAGGTCTTGGGACAGACTATGCATTCATCCAGAGGTAACTATGGAGATGATGGTAAAATATTGTTATTTTGTGTGGCCAGAGTATAAATTTCCAAGGGGGCTTATGTGGCCACCTTATGGAACAGATAGGATTCGTTTGTGTAGAATTTTGTTGAAGTATTTAGAGGAGAATTGGAAAGGATGGATTAAAAGGGAATGTGGATTGATATATTTTAGACAAGCAACAAAAGAAATCTATGTGTTAAAGAAAAAGGGAGAAGAGGAAAAAAGGGAGGAAGGGGGAACTGGTAAGAATTGGGATGTTCTTCAGCACCTTCCCCCGTCTTGTCCTCCAGAGTTGCCAGCTGAACCAGGACCAGCTGAAGGTCCCCTGTATCCTCAACTCCCAGAGCAAAGGGATCAGGGGAATGTTGTTCCTACAGCCCCACCTGAGAATAATAATGGTGTAGGGGGAAGGGAGCAGCCTATCATACCATCATGTAGATCTAGAAGAGAAAATCAACTGAGCACATCAAAAGCCCCCCGGACCCAAGAGACAGGGGTACATCAGATGCCACTCCGCCAAGTTCCTTTGGGAGGTCAAGGGGGAGGCTTTGGGTTTGTAATTGTACCACTTACTACCCAGGATATAAGGGGGTTGGAAAAAGAATTACCCCCATATTTGGATGATCCCATAGGGGTGAGGGAAAAGACAGAAGAATATTTGGGAAATGCGGATTGTACATGGAAGGACTGGGATTTTCTCCTGGGGATTTTATTTGGGTCATCAGAGAAACGAATGATTTTGCAGAAAGCTTGGCAGCTGTGGGAGGATGAACACCCACAAGCAGCCGGGGTGGGCTGGACCTAATGTACCTACAGTGGATGGTGCTATCCCCAAGGTGGACCCCCAGTGGAACCCAAATGAGGAGACCAGTTTGGCTCACCTCTGCGATTACCGTGCTTATTTGATTAGGGCAATTAAATCAGCAGTTCCCAGAACAAACATCATAGCTAAGGCTATGTCCTTAGAACAGGAGAAACATGAAAGAGCCCCTCTCATCGGTTAGAGGGGATTAGAGAGGCCTTGCGGAAACACGGGGGGATGGATCCGGAGGGACCAGCCTTTGACACACTGTTGAAGGTACAATTTGTTACAAAGGCCTGGCCTGACATACAGAAAGGGGTACAGAAAGATGAAGAGAGGCAGAATAAGCCTCTAGAAGAACTAGTCAGAAAAACACAGCAGATATATGTAAGGAGGGATGAGGAAAAGGTAAAGGCTAAGGCAAACATGATGGCAGAGTTTTTGCAGCCACAGAAAAATAAACAACAGGGTCCAAGGGGTCCCCCGGGACAAAGGGGGCAGGGTCAGCCACAGGGAAGTGGCAGAGGCATCCCCTCCTCAGCAGCAGAGAGCCGACCCAAACTGCGGTTGGGAAGGAGCCAGTGTGCTGTCTGCCGGACAGAAGAGCATTGGAAAAGGGAGTGTCCACATAAACAGCTGCACCTCAGGAGGAGAAAGTCCAGAGGATAATGGAAATGGATTGTTAGGCGTGTCATCAGGGGCTCCCATTGTATCAAGGACCCACCACTCAGGAGCCCCTGATAACTTTTACGGTGGGTCCAGATCGAGAGGAGGTGTGTTTTCTGGTAGATACAGGGGCCTCTTGATCCACTTTAAATTTTATACGTGGGGCGGGGGGGGGGAATTATCAAAAAGGTCATTAGTCATTGGAGTGAGTGGAAAGGATGAGCGAGTGTATTTTATTCAACCACTATTAATAGATGTGGGGGACAGGTTTAAAATACACAAATTCCTGTTTGTTCCTAATTGTGATTGTAATTTACTGGGAAGGGATTTGATGGCTAAAGCGGGAATGCAAATTAGTATTGTAAAAAATGACACAGAGTCCAACACTTATATCTTCATGTAAAATGTCTGAGAAGGCTTATGCTGAAATAAATCCAGAAGTGTGGGCAGCCCCAGGAAAATACGTAAAACTAGGCATAGAGCCTCTCCAAATTACTTTAAAATAACCAGGACAAGTGGTGTCTAAAAAGCAATACCCTCTTTCAAGGAAAGAAAAGAAGGGGTTACAGCCTGTCATTGAGTCCCTGCTAAAAGCAGGTCTTTTGGAGCCCTGTATGTCTCCCTATAACACCCCTATCCTGCCAGTTAAGAAACCAGATGGAACCTACTGAATAGTGCAGGATTTAAGAATAATAAATGAAATTGTCAAAGCAAGGCATCCCACAGTTCCAGGTCCCTATACAATCCTGAATCAGATCCCTTCTTCACACCAGTATTATTCAGCACTGGACTTAAAGGATGCTTTCTGGGGGTGTCCGATTACAGAAGATAGTAAACAGTATTTTGCCTTTCAGTAAGAACAAGAGAAAGAAAAAATGTGTTTATTAACTAATCTTCAAGGGTGATAGAAAAGAAACTATTTACAGGTTACTTTATCATGAATAGAAAGCAATTGATTGAAGGGGGGAGGTTACCCACCTGGTCAGCTCAGACAGCAGAGCTGTATGCGCTTGTGAGAGCCTGTGAATTATACCGGGACAAGACAGTGAATGTTTTTCCTTACTCTAAATATGCATATGGGGTGATACATGCATTTGGGAAACTATAGGAAGAGAGAGGTTTATTAACCTTCAGGGGAAAGAAGTTAGTTCATGAGAACTTAATCTCTAGCCTATTAGAGTTGGTGAACTTAACCAACAAGGGTAGCAATAATACACGTTATGGGACACCAGGCAGAGTGCTCAGAGGAGGCAATAGGAAATCGACTGGCTGATGAAGAAGCTCAAAAAGCTGCATTGTTGCCGGAAATCTCTAAGATCCTCCCCTTGCTCCCATTAACTACATCACTGCCAGAGAAACTGTCTTTTCCACCAGAGGAACTTGAGAAAATTAAAAAGGGTGGGGCAGAAGAAAAAGGGAGATCATTAGTTTACTACAGATAGTAAGCAGTGGATACCAAAAGCTCTAGCCTTACAGAGAGAAACATGTCCCAACATGTAAGAGAGAGCAAGACGAACAGAAGAAGTGGACCCCTGAAAAGCTTAAGAGCATATTAAGGGGACTCTGTGATACTCACATTTTGTGAAACATGGTCAAGCGGTGCCAGAGAACCCCTCCCTGTTTTACCTGGTACTGTTCACCTGGCACAGTGCCAAACTGATTTTTGCTTGTGGCTTTTTACAATTGTATTTTTACTATAGAATAAATTCTTTATATTAATCAAATTGGCTATCAATTTATAACATTTACTTACCTGTGTGGGGACATCACTGTTCCATGAGCTCGGTAGGAATGGAAACACTGATTCCTGAAGTGAGAGGAGAGATGTAGGTGTGCTGGGGATGGGGACAACATGCATTCCCCAGACTTTTGGACTACACCTGGAGCTAAATGGCCCTGATTGTTTTCTTCATCATGGTCAAGTGATGTTAACTGTTTCCAGTAACCTGACACTACTGTAAGTGCAATTATCCCATGGGAGTAGGATTTATCCCCTAGTGTGTACATGTCCAGGGAATGCAAGGTGATCTCTGCGCAGCACTTTATCTGTGGTTTAGCTGAAGATCACAATGTGTAATCTATCCAGACTGATCATATTCATATAGATTTTAACTAAGACTCTAGTTTGTTATGTGTCTGACTCTCATGATTTGGCTGGCTTTGGACAATATTTCAGGTACTAGAGAAAGAAGTGCAATTCTGGAAACATAATGATTGTATGAAAATAAGAACTTTGGAAATTACCAGAAAAGACAACCCTGTTTTTATACAAAAAATATGGGGTTCCTAGTCTTTATAGCTGCAAGGAAAAGCTGGATAATGTGAGATAGATACAGTGTAATAACTTGAATTCTAGATAGAAAATACATTAAATTACAGTTTTAATTCTAAACTAATCTTTAAAATAAGATCTGATAACAAGGAATTAAGGTGGAACAAATTCCTGAATTTCAAAGTGTCCACTAGCATTATTGGCATGTTTTCTCCATTCCACAGTTTCCCAGAGACTACAAGAGGATTCAAAGAATCTGCTGCAGACTTTCAATAAAAACTTCTCCAGTCAGTGACAAAGATGACCCAGTTTTAAGTGTGCTCTTGCTCTGAAGCACCTTCTACATCCAGGGCACAGCCAAAAATAAGAAAGGCCACATAACAAACAAACAAAAGTGGCAGCAAACAAAAAACCTCTAAATAAGCAAAAAAGGTATCATTCTGAAAGAAATGGAAAACCTAACATTTCAAACTGGGTTTACTTGTTTTAAAGTACTTTTGTGTGCATATTTTCATGGATGAACCAGCAGAAGACGGAGGTATCTTTATAGCCTCTGGGAAGAGGATGGTACTGACTCTCAATAATTAAATGTGAAAGACTGGACCTCCTTTGCCTGGTGGCCTGGCCTGACCCACAGAGTTTAAGGAGGCTAGCTGAGGTTGTGCTGTAGGTAAGGAGAACTAGCTAGGACTGAACATGAGCAGTCTCCATGGCACAAAATTGCATCTAGATTTCTTGACCAATGGGGAAAAACTGGACTTCCTCACCCTGTGACAGCACTAGAACAAATCAAGAGCATGTGGCCATGGCATAGCTCATTAGACAGCTGAAATTGCTCTACAGAGAAGGTAAGAAGGAATGTGATTTTTGTCTCCTCAGTGTCAGTACTGATAATCCTCAAGGACTACACCCTTCATCATAGAAGCAGTGGACATCAGGACATGGGGACCAGCAAAGCAAGCAGAGGGGGCTGCCATTTGCTGCTCCAGCAGACTCCTACCTCTTTTTCCTGTAGTTAGTGTGGACTGATCACATCCATATTGTACTCAGAGATCTTCAGGAGATTTTCAGAAACTTCATAGAAACAGAAAATCTTCGGTAGGTAACCAGAAACTTCTCAGGCTTTCATGTCCGGAAGAAATTCAGCATTCTAGGAAATTAGTCTCTCTTGCTCCCAGACAGCATCCTGCCTGAGTATTGTGTAGGGATACATGCTTTTATACATGCTTTTCTCTGCTGATTTTAGATTTGAACTGAAGGTTGAAATTGACTGTGTAGGTCAAAAGAGTCCAAACATTCATTCTGCTGCATGCCTGCACAACCTGCAGAGTTCAGGCAAACACAACAGCAAAGACTTAAAGCTGACAAGAAGGGAAAATAAAATGAAAACAAAAAAACCCTAAATATATTGATTGTGAAAGAAAACGTGGTGTTTATGATGACCTAGATAGGTTAGCTAGCATCAGATTGGAAACTTGATTAAATCAAGCAAAAAGATTTTTGTTGGTTCTAGGGGGCTTGGGACATTACCAAACAGTTTAAGGCAGCTTGAAGAGGAGATGGATTAATACATACATATTATACATGCATAACAAATATAACTGACTAACATGGTTACAGGATTTAAAATATATAAAGGATGCATATTTGGAATTTAATCTCTACCATGGACCACAACAATAATAGCAAGTGACCATATTTTGCTTGGAAAAATGTGGAAGAGAACCACCTTGATTTAACAATGCTTATGACACTCTCTAACACAAAGGAATAAAAGCGAAAACACCAACAAAACAACCATTGTATCTTGAGAGAAGCACGTGAACACAAGTGTTGCTAAACCACTAATATTATTTACCTTCAGATTTTGTACAACAAATAACAACTACTTCAACTCCGTCTTGATTAATAAAATTTAGACTTAGTGCCATAAAGGCAATTTGTACAGACATAAGTATATGTAAACAATGTTTAGGTCTTCATAAAATTCTGCTTGTTGACTACAGCAGTACAGTACAAAGTAATGGAGTGTAATGAAATAAATAAGGGCTTAGGACTGAACTGACCAGTTGTATTGGGTTTGCATGACCAGATTTTGATAGCAGAGAAGGCTACAGAGAGAGTTTCTGTGAGAAGTTGGAATATTCACGTGTCTAATGGAGCCAATGCCAGACAGCTCTAGGATAGAGCCACTGCTGGCCAAGGCCAAGCCAATAAGAAATGGTAGTAATGCCTCTGTGATAATACATTTTAAGAAGAGGAAAAAAAAAAATATTGTGCAGTTATAAATATACTCAGATACGAGCAGAATGAGAATATGTGAGAGGAAAAACTCTGGAGACCTCGAGGTCGGTGAAGAATGAGGAGGAAGAGGAGCTCCAGGCACTGGAGCTGGGATTCCTCTGCCGGCCACTGTCCAGTCCATGATGAAGCACCTGTGCCCCTGCAGCCCATGGAGGTCCATGGGAATGCAGAGATCCACCCACAGCCTGTGGAGGAGCAGGTGGAGGCCTGAGAGGAGGCTGTGAGCCTCTGGGAGGCCTGTGCTGAAGCAGATTCCTGGCAGAGACCTGCAGACACTGGAGCAGTTTCCTGGCAGGACTCATGATCACAGGGGCAACCCACACTGGAGCAGGCTGCATGCAGTGGAAAGGGATCCACACTGGAGCAGTTCATGAAGAACTGCAGCCCATTGATCAGACTCACACTGGAGAAGTTCATAAAGATCTCCTGTGGGAAGGACCCCATTCTGGTGCAGGGAAATGACCCCTGTCCCTGACTGGTGCCAGGAACAACCTATGATGAACTGAACATAACCTCCATTCCTGTCTCATTGTGTTGCTGGGGCGGGGGGAAGAAGTGAGCCCAGGAAAGAGGAAAGGGTTGGGGGAAGATGGTCTTAAGATTTGTTTTACTTCTCATGTAAATTATTTTGATCGGTAATAAATTCAGTTAATATCCAAGTCAAGTCCATGACAACAATAATCTGTGAATCTCTCCCTGCCCTTAGCTCAAGTCATAAGCACATCATTGTATTTCCTCTCTCCTGTCCACTTGCAGAGGGGAGCAGTAAAGTGGCTTTGGTGGGTATCTGGCATCCAGCCAGGGTCAGCCTACCACATCAATGCAAATACACCCTCAGGAAACAAAATCCCCATTTGTGAGTTCTACCTTGCATTAGATTTCAGAAGGTCCAACTTTCAGTGAAAGATATTAAACCTGAAACTAGCTCCAGTTTTAGCATAATTCCTCTGTGGGTAGTTAGATATCTCAAAAACATGGACTCAGATTACTTCCTCACTTCATAATTCAAGAGCTTGCCTTTTCTCTGACTTTGCTTTATCTGTGATTTAAAAAGAGTTTTTCAGTGTGACACGGAGTATCAAATATTTTAGTTAAGCATCTAGTTACTTTCTTAACAATAGTGTATTGTAGCTAATTCTCAACACATAAATGGTCCAATCACCTTCCCTCCTTTCCCATTATAAAAATCTAAAGAGAAGTAAATATTAGGAAAAATAAATAACTATACACAAACCGAGGAGAAGGAGAGGAAACAACAACAAAGAAAAATGCTTCATGTAATTAACAAAGCTATCCTCCTGAAAGGCTTTTAACTAGCTAAAGATAAATCTTTCCTCTTAAATGCTGCTTTTATTTTTGACAGAATAGTAATTATTTTCCAGTAAAACAGAAATTTTTTTCTCAATCTCAATCATCTGAAAATATTTTCTGACCAAAAAGTAAAGAATATAAGTTGTTTTTCATGTGCATGATCATTCATAATACCTCTAAAATAAGTTCATATGAACTATGAAAAGAAGAAGAAAATATAAACAATTTATTAATACAACAAAGATTAGCCCATTCAGAGGATTTTCCATTAAAATCTGAATAGAAATGGAAATTGTGGTTTCTGTATATTTTGCATCATAGTGAAATTCTATTATATTTTAAAAAATGCAGTTCATACAGTGGAATAAAGAGTTTATTTTTAGAATAAATAATTCTAAATAATTAATAATAAATTAAATAATAATTCAGCAAAAAGTATACAAAGCTTTAAATTTTGCAACCAAAAGTTTTATCCAGAAGCAAATATGTTAGAAGAGGTACAAAGACCTCACTGTATACCCTGGCATGTATAGATTACCTTGCAACAAATTGAGTTTTCTACTGTGTGACACCTCAATTGCTTTCTTTTTGCTTTAATAACTGCTTGGAGGGTGGTGAAAGAAAGGTTAAAAATACCCTGTTCTACATGGACAAAGAGCAAATTAAATATTATTTAAAGCATAAATGAAGATTTCAAGTTTTCTTTGGTTTTGATTTTGTTGTATTTTCATGGGGAAATATGAACTCATAGAAGAAATACCAAAATACGGCAATTTAATGAGATTTAAGAGTAGCATCTGTTACAATTTTAATGTGTTCACTGCCGTAAGTTTACCAGGATTTCTGATGAAAGGTTGTCTTTTCAAAGATTCTTTATTCAGAAATACTACTGGGTTTGCAGCATGTCTTGGACATGACATATTATAGCACCTTTGTAGATTGTAGTATTATTAGGTATATATTGAAAGTGTGATCTGTTTTTGATAGTTTGACAGGGATACTACATTTTTATATTATTCCCAGTATTTCACAGATTATTTTCCTGGAGCTACCTAAATGAAAGGAACTCAAATTACTGGATCAGAGAAATATTTTTCACACTAAAAAGCTAAGACACTCAGGCATGAATTCAACATTTATTTTTCAATTAAAAAGCAAAAAATGCACACGAAATGAGCACAGAAACTGCATTAAATGTTTCACTTTCATAACTCTTTGTCAAATCCCATTACAGTTTTGATGGCTGCATGTCTTGCGTCCATGAACTAGTACTTAACAAAGTCAAACAAGTTTCACTCATGACCCTTAAAACTTTGTATTCTGTTTTATTCTGTTTTCTACAAGGTTTATTTTGGTGTTTTGTTTTGTGGGTGGTTTTGGGTGGTTTTTTTGTGTGTGTGGGGGGGTGTTTGTTTGTTTGGTTTGGTTTGGGTTGGGTTTGTTTGTTTTGTTGTGTTTTGTTTTGCTTTTGTTTTTTTGGGGTTTTGTTTGTTTGTTTTTTGTTTTTTGTTTTTTCTCTCTACCGAGCCTTTCTGAGTACTTCAGGTTCAGGCTTGGTTCATTGGGGCAAATGGTAGAGGTCAGTCACATGGAAGCTGTTGCACAGTAGTTCCCTTATTTCCCTCACTGCTGGAGCTAGGCTGGCACCTTAGCTTTTCAGAAAAGGAGAATTTGAAGTTCACTGCATACTTTTAATATAAGTGGACTCACCCTACGTTTTTATTTTAGACCACCTTAAAAAGGCAGTTACACAGTAATTTCCACAAGAGAAGATGAAAATAGTAATTTTCTCTCATATTACATTTATTCCTGTTTTTGTGTTGTTTTCCATGAGAGTATGCTGTAATTTTATTGTTATTGATACCAGCTAATAGAAAATATTCTTTTTCATATATTGTAGGTCAAATGACTTGCTATCAGTTCTAAGTGAGCAAACAAAAAGCTACATAACTGTGAGAAAAAATATTTTCATGGATCTCCAGTCCCTAAATTAAATTCCTCCTTAAGGCAAAGTATTCTCATAGCTTTGGATTTTTTTATTGCACAGAGAGCCAGTACAACATCTTGAGCACTTACATACTCCATATTATCCTCAGTAATATGTTTATTTATATTTTGTATTTAACATGATCTAAGTTTCTTTAATCATTTTTCCAGGGGAAATAACTTGTGATGTTTCAAGGCCAGATTGCTGAAGCCTTGTGATTCAAGGACTGCTCCTCCCCTGTGGCAGTCTCTCTCTCAGAGCCCCGGCTGCGTTTTTGCCTCAGCTAGCTCAAGAGACAAACCACAGTTGGAAGGATTTTTCCTCAGGGCCCCAAGACCCCAGGAGCAGCTGTGAACCTTTTCCTTTAGAGAGAACAGGCCCCCGTCGATGGCAGAGGAAAGGTCTCTGCACTTGATCCAGGGGAAATCAGGGCTTTATTCAGTCTTTCTCCTGTGGTCCTGCCCCAGCCTGGGTCAGGAGCCCAGTCCCTGTCCTCCAGCCAAGTGGCTTCCACGTGCTTTTCCCGCCTTTTATCCAGGGAAGGGGCTAAACGCAGGGGCAAGCCGCTACCCAATCAGGGATAAATTTGATTACATTCCAGTGTAAGAGAATGGGCGGGAAAAAAGAGCAGGGACAAACCTCGGGATGATACATTTTCCAGGGGAACAGGGGGGTACAGGAGAAATCATTACAAAACCCAATATAAAAATGAAATACAATATAAACCCAAATAATACACAACAACACTCCCCAACCTGGCTTCTGAAGTAATACTGTCATCCTCAGCAGGCTGGATAAATGCATAATTTTTTCCACCTACTTTTTACTTTAGGTTTCACAATTTCTTCTTCCCTTCTCAAAGAGAAGATGTGCAACAGCCCACCATCTTCTGTTCTTTCTCCTCTTACTTGTGTGAAAAAGACTTAATTATCAGGCCATTCCTGAACTGGATCTATGAATTTTAACAGAGGTACTTTCTGTCTTCAGCACCGGCTGGAGTAGACTGATGTAAGAGTCTTACCCCTCTTTTCTTCCCATCTTCCCATTTTCTTTCTCACCAACAGTGCAGAGAGATAATACATAGGGGTTTTTGTCAGTATGTCACTTCTAGAAATCTTTCTTCAGTTTGCTTAGGGAGAGGCGTCTCTTCTGTTATATCATGGGGTCCTTCCTAAGGGAGACAGTTCTTTGTGGACTTCTTCAATGTGGTTCTGGTTTTCAGGAGGAGCAGTCCTGCCCAACCTGCTGTAACTTGAGTTCCCCCCATGGACAAAATAGTCTTTTTGAACTACATGGCATGGGTCATTTTAGTTCATAGGGTATAGCTTTTTAAGGATGAGTTGTTCTGCTTTGGAAGCAAGGGTTCTCTTTCCCTCTCTTCTCTCTCTGTTCAAGTTTCCCACTAGGTTACAGCTTTTCAGCACCCATGTGCTCCAGCATTAACACCTTTTCTCACAGGCTGCAAGTGGACCACTGCATCCCCCCATGCACTTCATGAATTACAGTTTGTTTGTTTATTGCATTATAGTCCTCATCAAGGCTTCTAGAAGAATCTCAGCTCCAACACCCGAAGCACCTCCTGCCCCTCCCTCCTTCCACCGACCTTGGTGTCACCATGTTGTTCTCCTCACGTGTCTTCACCTTTCCCTTTCCTCTGACTCAGGAGAGAATTGGTGTCCATAGGTTTGTTTGTTCTCAAGTTCTATCCATTGGAAAGTTCTCACAGGGTTTAGCAGTGCTGAAAGGTTGATCCTGTCTGGGCTCTGCATCAGGGAATGTCTCCTCCTGCCCCTCACTGTTGGCCACGGGGTCCCTGCCAGCTGCCGCAGCGCCGGCTCCATTCAGTGCCTGTCTTCACGCGGGGCACCGAAAAGGAGAAGCTGCTGCCGCCCCTGCCCTTATGTCCTGAGCACAGCGAGTTAACAGCAGCAAAGCTGACATAGTTCACCATGCTGAGATAGCCCTGGCTGCGTGGGTGCTCCCAGTGCTGGTCCTGGCCACATGGTCCCAGCTGTGTGGCCACTTGTGGTGCCAGGATGGCCCCTGTTGGCATGGCCCCTGCGGCTGCACTGGGAGGGTCTCCAGTGGCCGCCTTGCCACCCCTGGGAGGAGAGGGAGAAAGAGTAACTTTATTTTTTTTTTTTCCCTTCTTAAATATGTCATCACAGAGGCTTTACCAACTATTTTAATTGATTTTGCAGTATCTTTATTTTCAGAGCCAGCCCATAATTAATTGATTTTGTCAGGCAGAGGAAGCTTCTATCACCTTCCCATAGAACAAATGGCTTGAGTAGCTGGTTTCTTCACTCATCACCAAAAGATCAAGTTATGCAAAACCAACACGGTGTGCTACACCACCATTTGCTTTTTTTTTTTTTTTTTAAATTATAGGAGCGATTGGTTAGGGAGGAATCATGACCAGACAGGTAAGGGAGGGCAAAATATGTAAGTATTCTCTTGATCTTTATCCAACGCAGGAGTTCCCTTGAAACAGACAGAGGTCATTGAGATCATCTTCAGGCTGATCTAAGTCATACCAAAACTATTATAGTCCCCAGACAGTTTGTAGCTGAGACTGTGCCAAGTTGCCTCATATTTTATTCTAATTTTGCAATTGCTGCAGTTGTGGAGATCACACCCAATTGTTTTGTTTGAAGAAAAGCTGAAACAGGAAGTGCCATTCAAAAAATGTGGTTTTGAAAGAATCACTGTGCAGGTGGTAAAACAGGTGGTAAAGCCAATGAATTACAAAAAAGGATTGGTGACCTAAAGTCTGCTCCAGGACAGGGAGAGACAGACCATCAGCATTTGAATGTCTTCTCTTCAATTTTTCTTGAGTTAAAAAAAAAAAAAAAAAAAAAAAAAAAAAAAAAAAAAAAAAAAAA
>JANEHK010000022.1:6059433-6100681 GCA_025960845.1 Tachycineta bicolor | reverse complement strand
AAAAAAAAAAAAAAAAAAAAAAAAAAAAAAAAAAAAAAAAAAAAAATCTCATCCCTGAGAGTTAAGGTGATTAGATGTTGAAGTGCTCTGTACCAAGGTAAGAATCCTGGCCTGGAGGGCAGCACAAGAGCACAAGAGCATATTGTGAACAGCTGAGACAGTCCTCCAGGAGCTCCATTCATCTTGTTCAATGACTGCTGCTTAGCCTCTTCTCCACTGAGAGCATATCGTGGGCCTGAAGATGGCAACAGGATGAGAGAAAAGGTTTTAGTAGAGCAAAGATTTTAGTAAAGAAGACATGAGCATAGCAACAGGGAAGAACATGACTATGCATGATGGAAAAGGAGAGGAGAACCCCCAGAGGCAGGGGTGCTTATGACTAGATCCTCTTTAATTCAAATCACTCTATGGTTCCATGATTCTCAGAAGTTCATGAATCCTCAAGTGGAGTCAACAGCAGAAAGACATGAAGCTGCAGAAAAGGCAGAAAAGACTGTAAAATCAGAACTTGAATAGGGAACAGAAGCACAGTTATTCTACAGTGATAACAAACATTAGATTTGAAAAAAACATGCAGAAGAGTGAAACACTTGGTCTTCTTAATTCCGTCACAAAAAGAACATGAGACTTCAGAGACAGAGGATAGTGTTTGTGATCTCACAGAAGGCAAAAACTAATGATGAAATGATGAAGAGTTCACAGTATAAAACACCCTATAACTGTAGATAATAATCCAAATAAACATTACACTGTCAGACGTAAACAGCAGATGCACTGCAGAATTGAGAGACATTGTTGAATTGTAAGTCTTGGGAAGGGCACAAATGAGGGGTGGAGTTCAACAGAGAAAAGAGATTTGGTGTGGAAGATCAAAAGGAAGGATCAGGTCCAAGTAGAGATGATGTTGAGAGCACATCACTGGAGTAAGGCGTGAGAACCAATGAACTATATTAGGACAAATGATAGTAAAGGAGTAGGAAATAAGAGGCAGGACAATGGAAGTGCTAGCTGACTTGATGACTAAAACTAACAAAGGAGATATTGGAGGACTCAAAATAAAGGGGGTATGAGAAGTTAGAATCAAAGGGGAGGCACAATAAAAAACATGTAGTGACATCAGCCACAATGGAACACAATCAAAACAATTAAAATTCAGTTTTTATAAAATATATTTTCTGACTGTTTCTGCAATAAACATTTTAATCTAAGTCATTCTTTTATGTTACCTGATGATCACAGTATCTTAATGCTTGATTGACAGACATCAGAGACAGACAGGTTGTCAGAGCTACTTAGAAGGCAGAGAGGTTTGAGATGAGAGTGGAGAATGGCTGGCTAAAGAACAGAGCACACTGGCCTGGAGTTCTCATTTTTTAAAATAACAGCCAAACAGTTTACCCTTGTTAAAAGGAGATAATTTTAAAATATACGTTTTGTTTTGAAATGTTAAATGTATGCTAATTTTTAACATAGCCTTTAAAATTAGCCTTATTCTATGATCTTTATCCTATGCTAAACTCAGATCTAGTATAAGGAATAATAGAGAAGTCTAGGTTGGAAGAGATCTTTAGAAATCATCTGATCCAACCTATTAGTCTTTAGATAAAGTTATCCTTTTCAAACTAAGACATGAATATTTTCAACAAAGTAGACTCTACCACTTCCCTGAGCAAATCATTTCAATATTTTAGTGATATTTAGTGATGTTTTTATTTTATTCAGGCATCACCTTTCCCTCTTGTCCCATCACCATGCATCACTGTGAAGCAGATAGAGCTTCTACTCTATAAATACCTTTTAGATACAAGATTCTTTGATCCTCTTAATTTCACTGTCCCCTGGCAGAGCAAAAACAATTTCTCCAACCTTTCACCATATCCCAAGTTCCCCAGCACTATGATCATCTTGTTCCCCTCAGACTGGATCAGCTCCAATTTTCCAGTGCCTCTCAAAACTTAAAAAAATCCTTTTGAACATGAAAACATGAATGAACAGATTGTCTCCTGTGAGTTGATGAAGGAAGTATGTCTTTGTATGCTCATCCTAGTATTTCTTTTTGATATCTCCAATAGCCATCTGCTTTATCTTCATTCTTATCTTCAGCTGTGAAACTTCATAGCTTCTCCATGTCCTTTCTGCGTCTTTTCTCCTCCTCTAGCACGATACACCCAGGTTTCCTGGCACTGAGGTCCCCTCAGTGTTTACTCACATCATCATACCCCATTCTTTACTCAGCTTTGTTTCACATGATGTTCAGCCAAGAGGCAGCATGTGCTGAGTCTAATGAACAACATGTTAGCTTTCTTATTTCCTAAGGGGTACAGAGTGCTTCTTCTCTTTGCAGAGAACTGTTTGCTTTAAGAGTTCGGAGAAATAAGTTCTATTACACTTGGGAGAAGATTATTTTCTCAGAAAGTTCTTTATTGGATAAACATTCAAAAACTGGTGATCCATGAGAGTCAGAAAGTGAAAGGTTAAAGGTGAAAGTAAGAGAAGAGAAGAATAGTGGAATTCTAGGAAGAAAGCATCATCTGCCTTCATAGCAACTAAGAGAAATTGTGAGCAAAGATCCAAAAATATAGTTCAAGAAACGTGATATCCTAGGAAACTTGTGTCTATGATATTAATCATGATCTATTGCTCTTACTGATGACCTAAAAAATATGCAGGAACCAGGGAAAAATAAAAATATAAGAAATGGAAGACAAGGGGGCTTATTTTAGGTTAACCTTCAGCAAGACAGTTTTAACTTTCATTATTTTCAGAGCTGAGATTTAGAAGTAAAAAGCTGTGCACTGGGTACTTGAGTGGACTTTGAATGGAAGTAGGGTTTCTTTACAGCTTTTGGGTATCTTTGTTTAAGAGAGGCTGTTTTAGCTGTGATTAAACACAAAATGTAATACCAATGTATTCACACAACTATTTCCCAAGAAAATTGAATGTATTTGTTCCCATATTTAGCACAATTTTAATACAGATATGAAATCTAGGTTCAATCAACACAAGGTTGTCAGCCTACAGAAGAAACAAGAAGTGATCTGGAACTGGATAATAAAACAGACTAACTTGGAAATGTGGAGTTGTGTACACCTGGAATGAGAAAATGTGATTTAAGATAGAAAGAACAATACAGAATTTCTTCTTCCTTATAAATGTGGTGGTCTTACAGGGAGAGTTACACCACTTTAGTAGGAACACCAGGTCAGAGATCTTCAATGAACAGAGAGAGTGATGCTGTTATCTAATACCATGATCTTATAAGAAGTGACTAAAGGCTGCTGAAAATAGGGAAGCCTATATGCTGCCACCAAATGCAAAAATAGACAGTGAACTGGAAGGCAGCTCCAAAGCCAAAGAGGGACTTACAAACAGACCTCTGATGTCCTGGAACTGAGCAGAAGAGAGTTTTCAAGGAGTGTAGAAAAAGGTAGTCAAGGTGACTACCTGAAAAACAAGAATGAGGGTTTTCTTTTTTAGATTCTATGAAAAAAAAAAAAAAATAGCAAAAAGAGAAAAATCATGTGAGAGAACAGGTTCTATGGCAGAAGAATTCCCAGAACCTCTTTATTCTGTGGACTATTGACTTTGTGTTGAACCTACATTACATATACATATTAAAATTGTGCCAAAGCAGAAAAAATTAATAAGGCTGAAGGTGAAGATGTGAAAGGAATATATTTAGTGTAAACAGGAGTGAAAAAGAAACAAAATGACTGCTTTTTACCTCCCCAAACCAGGAAGCAGTAGATTTTGCCCTCTATCCCTGATGGTTAGGAACTTACATCAGGTATTCCATTTAAGTCTTAGGGTACCCTGCAGTGTGAGTAAAGATGGTAAAATTATACCATACTGCAGTATTTTTGTAGACTGAACCTGCAATCCTGCAACTGCCACACTTGTTCAGGTATATATACTGGTGTGGGTACAAATAGGCATGGGCTGGTGAAACCATTTGGAAAAATTTGGTGCATATGAAAATATCTCAGGATTGTTGGTAGAAGGGGAAAGAACAATCTTCAAAGTGAGGGAAGAGAGCTGAAGTCTGTGGCTTAGAAGCACACTGTGCAGCAGAAGATAACATAAGGTACTCTGGATACCTAAGCCTGAAATTCTAAACTAGGCTTCCACAAGGACTAAGAATATTTGACTGTGCCCCTAGGTCATCTCCATCTAATATTTTTAGCAAGCATTGTAATTATCTTGGTTTGAAAGACAGGTATCTGTCAAGGTAGGCAGGAGCTTCCCCTGGAATGGAAAACGTAACCGCCCCTTCCCTCTGAAGTAATGTAACTTTGAAATTCAGGGGCTTTCAGGCAGAGATATGAGAACAGGAAGAACAGCTCTTTACTAGTGTGTATAACAAGGCAAACGATCAACAACAACAATGGCAGTGACAACAACCAGAACCCCAAACCCAGTGACCCCTTCTCGGCCTCAGGCACTTTCCCCATTTGGTGCAGTTCCGGTTGCAGCCGGCAGGGGCGCTGGTGGCTCCCGGCAGGCAGCGCGGGTGCGGTTATTCCTCCGCGGCTGCAGGGGGCGCTGTGGCGTGGGCTCAGGGAGCACGTGGTAATGGCCGACAGGCTGGGATGGGAAGGGAAGGAGGAGAGGCTTTGCTTCAGAAACCCCTGCGGCAGCTGATGCTGGTGCCCCAGCAGGACCCTTTGGAACAGCAAACTGGGACAGCAGGAATGAGCAAAAATCCCAGGGTGGTGGACGAGATGTATCAGGAGATCCGATCTGTGGCTGGACTCGTGGGGTGTCTCAGCAGGCAGGGGGTGCGAGGCTACAGTCCAGCGAAACCTCGGAGCAGTGCCGAAGAAGTGGCTGGGGTGGAGCAGCAGTGACCCAGCTCCCAGCAGGGCAGGGAAAGGCAGGCTCGGGATCCCGGGGTTTTCCCCTGAGGCACCCGACCAGAGGGTGAAATGTGCCTTTTTCAGTGAGGTAGTGTGTTAATAAGGTCCCAGTGCAAAGGCAGACCTCCACTCACGGAAGAAGAAAGGCAGCAGGAGATGGAGCCCTGCAGTGGTGACAAACTCTCCCCACAGCGACTGCAGCCTCTCTCCCTGCTGAAAGCCGAGCACAACACAGTCAGGGGCTGCACCCAACCCCGATTTCCCAGTCCAAAACTCACAGTATCTCTGCCGTTCACCAGAAACCCCAGGTAAAGACAGAATAGCCAGCTGCAGCCCTCCCCTGATCTCTGACACGTTCTTTTGTCTAAGAGTCTAGTCTTTATTGTCTCCTAGCAACAGGTATGGGAGAAAATTCCTTAAGAGAAACAAAAACAAACCAAAAACCAGAAACAAACAAACAAAACAAAAAAGGGCAAAACAAACAAAAACAAACAATCAAAAAGACAACTCCTAAAGCCCAACAGTAATGTCAAGTACGACCACAAATAATTAGGGACTGCTTGAGAAAGGAGTTTTCCCATCTAACCCTGCCGTTACCTAAAGCTTGCATCTGTGGAACTATATACACAGCATCAAACAGTAGAACAAGTACTGTGAAACCCTAGATATGCTGGGATTCTACAAAACATAGATTAGCATGCATAAACATGTTGACATGTTTAATGTACTTGTGCTGACACATCCAGAAAAGGGTATGACATCTGTGATTTCAGCCCTCCATGCCAGTTATTTGCATATCATTGTCTGAGGCCATCAGGAGTGTGGATGAATTCTATGCATTTACCAGAATAAACAACACACACATAAAGGTTCTCAGATGCACAATGGGGAGTTCACTGACTACACAAGATTTTACAATTTCTGTGGCAATTTCAGAGTTTCAAATAAAAACCACTGTATCAAAGAGGACACTAGATCAATTTGTGACTACAACTGAAGATCCTGGCATCCATAAACCAGTGAATGGATCTCCCTTGTCCATATGCAGGCTTAGATTTTCACTTTTCCAGGAATATTTCCAATGACAGTCCCTCATAAGTAACAGCTATGCAAGTGTTATTCAATACAGGTCACTAATAACTACTAGAATTTTATTTTTAACTCTTTCAATTTAATGTTGAGTAATTTAAGTTAAAAGTCAAAAGTAGAACTGCTAGGAGAAAACAACACAAGTTTTTCTTTAAAGCGGTATATCTTTCAGGTAAGAGGAAAAAATGTGGGACACACTGATAGAGGAGTTGAATTCCAGGTCAGTAATGCAACCTGTCCTTCACTCAGCATTAGTAGTACTTGACAAAAAATTCTATGAGTCTGATTCATGTTTTGGGTCTTGTGTATTAAATCATGCATAATTCTGCTGAGTTACAACAGGGTAAAAATATCTCTGAAACAGACAGAAGGACCAAACATTCTTACAAAGGGCAGAAACATAATGAAATTGAGTACAAATCCAATCTCTTGAGAGATTTTGATAGTGTTATTTCCTAAGTAATCTTAAGGAAATTCTGATGAAAATCTGCCATGCCATTCATGTCACTAAAGTTTCATCCCCGAAACAAAACAAATAACAATTTTCTGTGAATAATAATAATAATAATAATAATAATAATAAAAAAGTAGCATGTTCACAGAAATTCTGCCTTCTTTCAAAATAATTTATTGTGAGAAGAGTTAAGATTCTACCTTCTTCTGGACCACCAAATTAACACACAACTTGACCATAGTGTTATCTAAAAATGCACGTAAAAGAAGATTGGTGACAGACATATTTACTTCTTCATCTCACATGCTGTATGAAATAATTTCAGCAAAGACTCCAGATATTATGTTACTTTCAAAGTCAATTTTCATCTACATTATATCTACTATGCAAAGGGCAAGGAATATTTTCCTGGATTCGACAGATCAAATCATCAGTTCATGAATGGAACACCAATAATGTGCAAAGCCTAACAGTGTATGTGGTACATACATGGAGTTATAGAATTTATATGTTCCTCCAGAGCATGAGCAAAATTGACATTCTTCATCAGTTTCAACTTTTTTTTGCACTGGTGCAGATTTTCCTTTCTCCTTAAAAAGGTTTACCCTTACAAAAATCTAAAATTGTATCCTGCTGCTCTGCCCTATGCTTATTCTGATGTAAATCAAGTGTTACTCCCTCGAAGTCTAGTTCTACCACAGTGAAAGTGTTGAAAGGAACATTGAAACTTCCCTAAAAATATTTTTCCTCCATCAATGTGGCAAGGACATTTGTGGAAAAATGATAAATTCACATCAGTGAATAAAACATTAATATAAAACTAAGGTATTTTTAGATATTTCTAAATAAATTTGATAAAATATATCTTCTCAAAGTCTTATCTTTGAAAAAATTCTGTGAGGAAAAGTGAATTAATTCCAGTTTCAACTAAAAGTTTCTCATGGGAATGGAAATTGATACAATAAATTGAGAGAGTTTATTGTTGTTGCTCTGTAGTCTTGGACTTACACAACTAGCATGGTTTCTCTGAGCTCATCTCTCAGTGCCTGTGCTTAATAATCCTTCAATGAAAAGAAAGGCTTCCTTTTCAGTTTTGTGTGTCTTTTTAATATGCATTAGCTCAACTAACTGAGGAAAGCCTCAAAATACATTTTAGAGACTCAAACAAAGCAAAATCAGTTATTACTGAAATTATTTCCTCTCTCCACCCAGTAAAAAGTAGAGTCTCAGGCTCAGTGAAAGATGAAAGAAAAATGCACATGAATCAATTATGAAAAAGAGAAAGATTCTTTGAATGAAGAAAAGCTGATTGGAATTAAGATAGGCTTTGTTCCTATCTGCAAGTTACATAGAGTACTTTTCAGTGGAACAGAAAAGGGGGATTTGGGAGTGTTTGGCTGCTTAATGCTATAGTGCTTCAGAGTCCATGTGAAAATTTGCTGCTAGCTATTAATCATCATTGTGTCTCTGCAAAGAAGCTGTTACAATGATGACTATATATCATTATATTCCCACTGTAAGTAGTGAATCAGTGTGCTGGGAAAGTTGGATAAGAGTGGTTGGCAAACTTTTAAGCTGTGGAATCTATTTAAATAAATTTACATCACATTTGCTATTTTCTCTGGTATGGGAATCATACTTTAACATGAAACAATATGCTATGTTCATGGGTCCTGGTCTTTTATTCTCCCGTCTCTGAGCCTACTTTCCAGGTCAGCTTTTGCCAGTGCTGACAGCACACTTTTCTCATAGCTTCTCCTTCTCATAGCCTTTAGTTGCTTTCAAGTTCAATTTAGCACAATGAAGTTGTTATGTTTGACAGTTTGGAGAGCAGAATAGGTGGTGTCTGAGCCTGCTGTGTCGCTACAAAGTGGGCTCATTCTCTGCAAGCCAGCTCAGTTACTGAAGCCTTGCTGGTGGGACATTGCAATAGACTTCCAGATGTTCCCATCCTGACGAAAACAATTAGCTTCAAACTGCAAGAAGCTGCAGGGTCACCCTTTCTTTCAGTGAGACTGCACCATTTAATGTGCTGCAGCAGATTTCGAATTCATGTTGATTTGTCCTGTTGTACTCTTCTTTTATGTTCTTTATTTATAGATGTGTAAAGCAACTGAGCTTGAGTCTCATATGATTCAGGAGTTGTATTAGAAATCAAAACCATTGTTTTATGTTTATTTTACAAAGTACTAGACTTGAAACATGTCAGGCTTAATTCTGTTAGGCTGAACTGCCTAAAACAGAGCCCTGAGGCTCCTCAAACAGAACCTGAAACTGTCTCTTCTGCTAACCATCAGCAACAAGCCAACAATAAACAACCCCAAAATGTTCAAGATGCCAGCACAGATCTCTCTTACAAGAACACTGAAATGAACTGAAAACCATTTACAAATGGAAAATTATGCAGCTATTAAAAATAACTTGATTTTGAGCTTGTATTGAGGTGCTGCAAGCTACATGTTCTTGCCAGGCACAATTCATTTTGTTCATTGCTAAGAATCTTGTAGGCTACTGAATTCAATAGTGTAACACGGTTGCTACTCCTACAGGATAAATATTATTTTATTTTGCATTAACTTAGCTATTAACTCAATGATAGGTTTCTTATTTTTCCTTATCAGGCTCTGCTAGCACTCCGATGACAAAAGCCAATTGCTCACTACTTGACTTCACTGCTAACAGCCAGTACCTGTTTTTTAGATTCCCCAGTAAAAAAGATAAAGTTGTTATCTTGATTATTTATTTTTGTATTTACTGGATAAACCCATCAAATAATTCTCATTCTAGATTAAAACTTACAGCAAAGAATATTTAGAATAATAAGATGCTTCCACCCTCTTTGTCTATTGCCTCCCTCTCCACTCACCTCCTATATTCTTTCTTATTTTTCTGTTTTTAATCCACAGGAAAAAAATATTATCAAAATTCCTCTCTTGTAAAATTCTTGGTGTGGCTTTGTGTTTTTGAAAGATAAAATTAAATCATCCCACCAAATCTTTTATGTATTAGAATTATTTCTATTTATCAAAGAACCAGATAATGTAGTTACAATATCTAGTTTTGAACAACATAAAATGCATTTATTACAGATAATAAACCATCACAAAATCAGGACTAATTGTGTTTCAGAAGTCTATTTTTCCCCTCCTGTTTATTAACCTTCCTTCAACAATGCATGAGTTGATACAATTAGCAGGCTACAGCAAAAATGAAAATAATCAGTACTACATTTAAGGCTAGATATATATTTCTTGGTCAAAAAATGACCAGGGAATAAAAATAATTGACTTCTGATTTAATTTATTCAAATGTGTCAGTAACCAGAGCTATTCCTACCTATTGGATACAGACTTTTTTTTTTTCCCCCTGTCACATATTCACAAAAAGGCTAGGCATTATTTTTGCAATTTTGCCACAGCTAAACATTTCCTTTATCCATGGGTGGTCTCATGTGAAGAAGTTGTGATACATTATGGTGTTTACCCCTTATTTAAGTAGAGGAGTGTAATGAGTTGTGTAATAGAGGAGGCTAGTTAATCTGTTGAAGAAAAGGTTGCATGAACCAGCCTTTAAAATCACAAGAAGAACCTTTGCTTGACATATTTTACTCAAGAAATATGGTTTTGTTGTGCTTCTTTAACCACCAGTGATATAAGTCTCACTGATTTTATCACTAGAAGATTTAGGTCTACAAAATAGAAAAAAGCCACTGAAGTAAAAGGACAAAATGGAATACAAAAATAAAATAAAATAAGAAGAACTAGAAAAGCAACACAGCCTTGAAGCCAGTTTAGTCCGAATACAGACCACTATAAATCATGAATGTCCTAAGCAAGAATGTATGTGGTTTTGTCAAAAAAACCCGAAGACTCTAATTTTAGGTCTATAAAAATAAAATATTAAAATTCTCTGAGTCAGTTTTATAATAACTTTGTTGTGGTCATCATGGCTTCAGTGTAGGAAACAAAGTTTGCAGGAAAGTTCGTATCTCTTATGAGGCTTGCATGTTAAGAAATGTTCAGAAATTTGAAAGCTTCCCTTTTCTTTTATCCTCTCAGTTGAGTTAAGAAAGATTTTATATCTCCCACAGACTTGTTTAGGGGTTTCAGAAAAAGTTTTACTCCTAATTATTGTGTTTTTATAAAAATTGATTCTTGCAAAAACTGATGCTAAATAGGGATTGTTGGCTTCACAACACATCCAAACCAGGCAAAATCAGACTCAGAAGTCTTGAGAGTTTTGGTATCTACTAGCATGGCCTTGTAAATCGTCCAGAAATATCGACGTTAGAATATTATCCATACTTACTCTAGCTAAGTAATGTTGCAATTTTGTAGTATATTTGCATTTGCATGCACATGGATACAAAGTGATGGAAATTTTTTTATTAAAAAATCTTACTGTACTGCACTGATGCTTTTTGCTGTTGTGCTCTTATTTCATAGTAATTTAGCATTGCTTTCTCTTTTCTTAATTTCCCAAGAAACATGGGAAATTAGTAGAGTAGAGAGAGCAGATTTATTCAGATCCAAGCCCTTTGCTGTCCAAACATTTCTTGGAGTAGAGTCACGATATTACCTAAATCTTCTCCTGCAAGCAAAGCCAGATGCACAACATAGCTACTGTTTCCACCTCCTGGGGACTCAGAGAATGTTCCTTGTAATGGAATTGGTATTTTAATTTTCTGTTGTCTATTGCAGAGTGAGTTTAGGAGTGATGAAGCATGAAACCTCACTTTGGCAAAGTATTAGTGTCCTCGCAAGAAGGTATGATCTATATCTGGACTTTCAAGGACCCAGGTTGCATTGAAACCCGCGAAATTGGAAACTATGCGGAAAACACACACCATTGAGATTAACCCCAAATATCTGGTAAGGCAGAGTAGAAGAATTTGGTTAACTCATTCGGGAGGAATGAGAACTCAATGCCTAAATTCAGACATTGAGTTTCTTGCAACCTGCAGGACATTGTTGGCCTCATCTATACACAAAAATACTTCGGCTTAAAAAGAACAGGAAGAAGTGGAAGAAAGGTTCATTTAAACTTTTTAGCTGCATTGGAGCAGTGTGATGTGAAGTCAAGTGCATTTGTACATGTAACCATATGGAAACAAACTTGGGAGCCTTTGGATGCATGACAATGATTGATTGAAGTAACTCTTTCACTGCCCTTGACATACAAGGGAAAGATCACAGAAACTAAGTGGAATTAAATAACTTCAATTTTATTCATAAGCATGGAAAAGGAATCATCCACTACTAGATACTGTATTTTTAAGGAATATGTCTTTCAGCTGTACATTTTCCAAAAAGTTAAAGCTGGATGTCTGTCTGAGCCATAACGTTTATATGAGTTAGGCCTCTGTTTACCAAGTCTGTCCTATGATGGCTGTGACAGCATCAAAAAGCCTGTCAGCCAGAGCCAGATCTTTCTGGCCATCCCTCAAGTCTCTCCTGACCTCCTGCCTGACACTTTACCAGGCGTCTGATCTGGTAATTTTAAAAGCTGCTAGCTGACCCAGTGACAATGGACAGATTGGGATTCAGTTTTTCACTGGAGACCCAGATTAAATGATTGAGACCTGGGTGAGATCTGGCGGATAAAGAGAAAGCCAGCTGGAGGTAGAAATCTCAGCGGAGAGTAAAGCAGCAGAGAGTAAGGCAACAGAGTGTAAGGTGGCTCACCTGGAGACAACCACTGCCCTCTAGGGCTCCTTCACATCATCACCAGAACATCTGTTGTTACCTACATTACAATATATATGTTTTTATAGTCTGAATACAGTGCTTCATCACTGCCAACAAGGCCTAATGAATCCTCTTACCAGGCTGGTTCGGATAGCTGGGCAGCTGCTGCCTATTCATTGGTTTCTATCAAACTACTTTGGAGGTCTTGGGCTGGTTCCCAATGGACAGGTTTCCATATCAGAGAACAACAGCAACATTTGACACTAACTGGCACTCCATGTCAACTGCCTCAGCTGCTTTCAGCCCCTAAACGTGATCCCTCCCCATCAGATGAGGCATCCTGGTGGTTAGTTTGCTCTGCTGCAGCCTCTCCTGCAGGATCATTGTGACAACTAGCTCAAGCAGACAGGAAAAAAAAATAAGGAAATAGTTTGTATGGTAAACCCTGTATTTTTGAGCAGAGTATTTAACAAACAATAGCTTTTGGTATATAAGTAATGCAGTGGCAAAAGTTTACGGTGGTCTTGAGGTCTGGCTGTACACACTTCAAGCCCTTGATCAAGCATCAAGACAAATATTGAAATAAATATATCCTAAGCAAGTTCAAGCAAAACAAACTTTCTTCTGACCTCATTGTTAAAAGACAAATAAAATCAGTTTTAAAGCTTCCTGTAGCACATAACACCAGAAATAGCTCATTTTATGCTTTCTCTGCTATGCATTCCTTTCCCAAAAACCTAAGTGTTCAATTTATACAACTGTGCTTACAGGTAAAGCATATTTTTTGAATAAGAAATCATCAGCAATTTCTGCAGGGCTAGCATAGGAAAACACTTAAATATTAAGACACACATTTGCTGTTTTCTCTATAAAAACACTTATTACCATGATTCAGACAAGCACTACCATTTAAGTTGCCTTCCAAAGTTTGACAGGCTTCAATAGACTCATTAGTGGATTTTTCTTTAGGATCAATGAAGCTCAAAGAGCTCAAACCAATAAAGCTAATCACAGTCTTGTTCCCTGATCCAAGCTCTGTTCACTGCAGACTCTAGTTCTTAGTGATTTTATTTGAAAACAGGTAAATATCTGTTGGTTCGGTTTTGTTTTGTTTTGTTTTGTTTTGTTTTGTTTTTTTGTTTGTTTTTGTTTTTTGGGGGGGGTTGTTATTTTTTGTTTGTTTGTTTGTTTGTTTTGTTTTGTTTTGTTTTGTTTTGTTTTGTTTTTCCTCTGTACATCTTTTATGTTTTGGGGTTTTTTTTAATCTGCAGATGCTTTTACTTAAACTGGCATGGCAAATGGCAGGGTTCTTCAGGTAATCTTTTATTGGACACAAATGACCTGAAATTAAAATTAAGATAAAATAATCTCAATTAAAGAATAAAAGGTTTAAAAGACATTGCTAAATGGGTGGACCAAACAGACAAACCTGCATTGCTAGGAGCAGAGTTGGGCAAGCCACAGTCCCATCTAATGGATGAACCTGAGGCTGTATCAGCAGTCCCAAACAAACGCCCATGGGAGTGCAATGGTATCAGTCGGTTGGCTCTTTGCAGCGCCTGTAAAGTACCCTTGACTGTGTCAGTGGAGGGAAGGCATTCAGACAATGAAGCCATGTCAGCTGGATGTCAGCAACAGCCTTCAACATCTGGGCTCCAGGCTCCCTGTTTTGAAATGACAATCTCATCATGAGGAGAGACTCTGCTTATAAGTGATGTGGAATGCTCATTTGCTAGCGATGTTGCTAATGATATGTGCAGCATCCTAATCAGACCCTTATCAGCATTTTCACAGCAGAAAACAAAGCAAAAATAAAACAAATTGCTGCTGATCAAGTCTCAGCATCTATGGATGAAGGAGGCACAAGAAGCTGTGCACAAGAAGCTTGCACAAGAAGCAAAGGTTTTTCTTCTTGATTTGAATGTTGCACTTTGGAGACCACTCTTTTACTGATGTAAACAGCATATGATTGCTTAAAACACTGCAAGAAAGGAACAATTGGCATCTGGCATGCATTTTCTAATGGAAAAAAATAGAATTTTCCAAAAAAACAGCCTTGTGGATTACATGCTAGTGGCATGTAAGTAGCGTTTTTAAGACACACACAGGACACCATAGAGACCTGGAAATATCTCTATGGCAAAGCACATCAGCATTGACCAGCAACATCAACATCACCAGATATAAGCAAAGAGACATCCTCTGTGGAATATATTGCTTGGGTCACTCCCACCTTGCCTTCTCTTCCTGAAGGGATGTCAGAACAAACATCGACACTGAGGAAGGCAGAGTCCTCCCACGGCTCCTCATTCTCATTTCATAGTTGGGCTGATGATATGAGAAATGATTTTTGGGGTGGGTTAATATGCAATCAGCAATACTTTCCTGTTTGTGCAATTAGCTTGTTGAGAAACTATTATCAGGAATAAATGCTCATGGCATAGAACTAAGACATTTCCCATTTCTCAAGCATTTGGCCCATCACACCAAGCCCGCTGACCAGTTTCACAGCATGTTTGTAAGTGGCCCATTTAAGATGATTTGAAAAACTAGTCTGGTTTTGGCTAACAATACGGTCCCACAGATGTCCCATGGTCTCATTCTTTACATACGTGTTGGGCGTTAGGTTTGGCTGCTTGTTGGGTTGTTTGTTTGTTTGTTTGTTTGTTTTTTCCCCTGTAGAATTTTTCCCCATGAGTTGCTATGAGACAAAGTACTGATGCTTAGAGGGTGCTTGACTCACATTAAAGACATGGCCAAGGGAGGAGGAAGATCACATGAGTTTTGGGGGAGGAAAAAGGACAGGGCTGGGGGAGCTGGGAGCTGGGTTTTTTTCCTGCTCTTAGCATCAGAGAGGATGGGCAGGCTGCTGCTTGCTGCTGGGGAGGAGACCACTGTCAACAGAAAGTCCAGTCCTGGGAAATTGCCATCGTCTGCCCGTGCAACCCGGAATCCCGAGCCCCTTCGCCTGCCCTGCTGGAGCTGGGCCAGCCCTGCCTGGGAGTTGTGGCTTCTCCAGCACTGCTCTTTTTGCTGTGCTGTAGCCTCGCACCCCGCTGCCTGCCGGGGACATCCTGCTGTTCCAGCCACCAGCCCAGGAGCTTTCCACCATTCCAGCTTAGTGCTCTTGAAATCCCAAGGGATCAGACTGCCCCAGGCTTTGTGAAACAAAGCCCCTCGAGGTTCCTAGTTCTGTTTATTATTAATGCTGTAGTTGTTGTTTGTTTGCCTTGTTATACTTACTAGTGAAGAACTGTTATTCCTTTCCCCGTAGCTCTGACTGAAAAGCCTCTTCTAAATTATAATAACGTGGAGAGAGGGGATTGGAATTCCCCATTCCTAGAGAGTCCTTGCCCCTCCCGAGCAGATACCTGTCCTTCAAACCAAGACAATATGGCAGGCAGGACCAAGGGATAATCTTTGAATATAAATGAGCACAATTCAAGATAAGCCACATGTCATGAACAATTTCTGGCTCAGACAACATCTTCCATAAAGCAGGAAGTAATGGGAGATTATTTATTTATTTATTTATTTATTTATTTTCATCTGTGGAAAATAATCCAATCACATTTTCAGCTCTGGACATGAAGGGGAAAAAAAAAAAATACCAAAAAAATTTCCGACTTGTTTGAAAAAAGAGTGGTTCAGCACTGGTACATTTTTTCCTTAGTTTCCCATGGAATTATTTATTTTTTCATTGAAGCATCAAAGCAAAACAACAACAACAAAAAAAACCCCCAAAAAACAGAAAACCCCCCAAACTAACAAACATTAACAACAACAACCCACCAAAAACCCCCAAACAAACAAAAAACCCCCACCTAAACAAAAAAACCAAACAAACAAACAACCCCCCCAGCAAACAAACCAACCAACCAACCAACCAACCAACCAAAACAAACCTCTATGGTTAGTTTATTGGCCTTTTTTCCCTAGGAAACAACTTTTATATTAAAAATGGAAAACAGTGAATCAGTTGAGAAGTATTGCTGCTCTTCATTCTCAGTGATGTACTCCTGAGAAGTGGAATAACACTTTTATTTTAAAAGCACTTATAGTATATGAAAAATAATACTTCAACAATACAGTAAATCATAAAGAAAGCCTACAAGAAATCTGGAGAGGAACAGTTTACAAGAGGAGGTAGACATAGGACAATGCCTTCAAAAAGCAAGAGTAGATTTAGACTGGATACTAGGAGAAATATTTTTTCCTCTGAGGGTGGTGAAAGTTGTGGATGCCCCTGAATGGTGTTTAGAGCCACACAGTCTAGTTGAGGGTTTCCCCATGTGGACCACAGCAGGGAAATTGGAACTAGATGATCTTTCAAGTCTCTTCCAACCCAAACCATTCTATGATTCTCTGAACATCTAATATTTATGATTTGACAGAAAGGTTTCCTTTATGGAGAGATAAATACATTGGAGTCTGACTTTCCTTTTCTGATCATAAGCAACACAAATTGACTGCTGTTTGACTAAATCTACAACAGTACTATTGTTATGAAAAAGATGATTTATTAAACAAGGATGTTGTGAGCACCTCAGGTGAAGACTGAACTTCAAGGAAAAGAATTCACAGATATATCAGAATAAGACACTTGTGAGAAAATGTCAAGCTGAGATCAGGACAAACTCATAATTAAATCAAAATATAATGAGCCATTGCATTTCTAAGAGTGTGAAGTTAACAGAACAGCCTGTTACATAAAAAAAGTGTGGTGGCAGTGAACAGAATTAAAAGGAATTCCCTCTACCAGGCATAAGCAGCCCTATAACATGGAAACAAGGAAGGTTTGAACTGGGAAGTGACACAAGTCTTCACAGCACACTTTCCTTGAGGTTGTCCAATGAACTCTGTGGAATTGCCAGTTTACTTGTATTAGATTCTATCCTCAGCTTCTCTGTGGTTTTCCAAAGGGCCCTGTGTGCTGCTCACCATGACAGCAGGGGGGGCTTTGCCAGTTTCAAAGTGAAAGAGACTTTTAAGTCACACGTGCTGCTGTTCATGCAGAGGGCTCTGGAGCCGCAATGTTTTTTAGGTGTTGCTGGCTTGAAAGATGTGCTGGGTCCAGCCCTGATCACGCTCCCTCTGTATGTACCAGTTTTCTCCCTTATAGAAGAAAATGGAGAACTCTATGGCATTCTCAATGTTTTTCTCCCTTTCACATAAGTTTCTTTATGAACACAATAACATACCTTTATACTTTTACCCAGTAATAATTGCAGGTGAAGATTCAGCACAAAAATAAGACCTGCAAATTGTTTTATAATCTAGTGAGAAATAAATTATTCCACTTGGCCTGAACTACTAACAGAAAGTCTGGAAGAGGATAATAAATGTTGGTTGTGCCTCGTCCCATGTGCAATCATTTTGCGTCTTTTTAGCAGGTACAACCTGAGCCAAGCACAGGTATGAACAACATCTCAAAGCTCTCCATCTGGTACAGAGATGCAGGGATTGAAGGGTAATTTACTACTGGAAGAGGTCACCTATGGATTGTTAGTATTCTGAGGAGTAAGAGGTAAGGAAAAAAAAAAAAGAAAAAAATAGCACACAATAATGAGAACACTTAGGAATATAGATAACTTTCATCTTATATATAGTTGCACAGAAGTCAACAAAGGTTTGTGTGCTTCACTGAGCAATTCTGGGCACTTGATACTCTTTATTTTGAATAATTGAGATTTATGTGAAATGTGTTCACTCTAGAAATACATTGCCTAATTTTTTTTTTTTTTTGTATTTATATTGACACAATACACAGTTATAGTATGAATTTTATGAATGCCAGAGACTAAAATACCTTTTACAAGTATACTAACATTGATCATGAACTATCTTGCAAACTGCTTGTGTTGCTCTCATATTCACAATTTTTGTGGCTGGTATTCACATTCTGGGCTTAGAATGCCTGCAGGCAATTATTTACTTCACTAACATAAGGCTTCTTGTGGCAGTCTGAAGGCCTATCCTCACCAAGAATAGCTGTTTGAGCACTTTTCTAAACTTTCTAAGTAATGATTTACAGTAGAAGGACTTGCACAAGATACTTTGAACTAAGAATAAACTCCTTCATTAGACTACAAAAAGGAAGGGTGTCCTAAGCTCTCCTGATAAAGAGCTTTCTTTGGGTTTCTTGTACCCAGAAGAACAGCTACATACATCTGTGATACATCTCTGGATAGAAGCATACCTCCCAATTACACTTTAATATCCTAGGGATTTGCACCACTCAACCAAGGGGCCTTATGTCCAGCTGAAGTAAAGCCTGGCTGTGAACAAGTGAGCAAGGGGCTACTGTGAGATGAATTCCAGGGACTCAGTGAGGGAATGTTTTTGGAGGCAGACCAACATAGCACAGCTGCATGAGTAGGGAAAACCAGAAGATGACCACACAAAAAGAGAGTCAGAATTCTGGAGGGTGGTTGAAAAATAAGGATGTGGGAGAAGATACAGTGGGAGGAAAAGGAAAGGGCAAAGGAAACAAATTGAAGAAACAGAAGGCAAGGAATGAAGGTAACACCTCTGAAGGTAAAGACTAACAAAAAAATCCTGGCAATGGTGAGCTAAGAGTAAAAAGCAGTCACAGGAAATGGTAAATTACATCTTGGAAAACTAATAGAAACTTAAAAGGACTTAACAAAAAGCTGAATGATAGACACAAAGCTGTGGGGATGGACAAGTCTGTGTCATGGCCCAGTATTTAGCACTAATATTTTTGTAAGAAAGTTGAACAAGATAATTGAAGTCTATGCTGGAAAACAGGTCTAGAGAGAGACCACACAGCTATTAGATTTCTATACTGATGCCAAATTTGAAAGGGTGATAGGAAGTTACTGTGGCCTCCAGTATTTCATACCGTCCTCTGTAAATTTCCACTCCAACCCCAACAGGGTTGGCTTTTATTCATAGCTCTTAAAGAGTAATTGTTTTGTCTGATGAATATACTACAAAGCAGGTATTTCCAAAATATCCCTTACTGCAGAAACACTGAATTTCTTTAGGGAACTGTAATATACCTCTACTTTGGACAGCAATAATTGCAATCCTTGCTCTGTAAACACATAGCTGATGCTTTTTGAATTTGCCACTTCATTGTGCTTGAGCAGAACTCACTGGATGTGTATAGATACAACTGAGAGTAGTTTTAGATTGTATATTAGGAAGAAATTCTTCTCTAGGAGGGCGGTGAAACACTAGAAGAAGTTGCCAAGAGAAATTGTGGATGTCTTGGGAAAGTTGAGGGCCTGGTTGGATAGGGCCTGAACTGGTCTTGTGGAAGGAATACCTGCCTGTGGCAGGGGAGTTGGAATAAGATGAACCTTAAGGTGCCTTCCAACCCAAGCTATTCTATGATCCTATGATCAATCTGCCCAGGGCCTGTTTTCCCTCCTTTATCTAGTGCTTCACTTACTCTGTGCAGTCGGACTGGTGAACTCTTCTGGATAATATCAGTATTGTTCTGTTCAGGGTTGTGAGAGGCTGGAGTGTCAATAGTTAATGATGCAAAACATTCTGCCGTTTGTGGAGGCAGAAGGGTGCTTTGCTGAGGCCATATTTGCACTCACCACTCAGCTGAGGGGAAGACAGAGAGGTTTTTGCATGCTAGGGTTTGAGCCAGGTAAGGGAGAAAGCCATTTCAGAAAAGGGACAAGCAGACCATACAGAACAAGGATAATGCTTTTTATCACACCAAAGCTCATGCAAAACTGGTTGTTATAAACCCTTCCCTTCCTGCACCTTCCCGCATCTTCCCTTCCCGGGTAGTCCTGAAGGGCCATCACTGGCTCAACTACGCTGATGAGAGAGGCAGCTGTCACCTCTTAGAAAGGCTCATAAATCATCAAAGATCCCCAAAGTGCCCCCAGACTTCCCTCCCGAGGCCTTCCAGCAGAGGACTGACCAAGATTCAGTGTTACAACAGAAATGCCGCGCTGAAATAGACAGTGTAATACTCCTTTCCACCCCCGGGGAAGGTTCATTCCACCTCAGCCTAAATGTACATTAACCAGTTGATCTTTGTGTTTCATGGGCTTTTCCCAGCCCCTGATGGATCAAGACTGTGGTCGTCGCCTCTACAAATGGACACCGAATTTGCAACAGTCAAGGCTGGATCCATGGGCAATGATAACTTTCTGCTCTTATCCTTTCTTTCACTTTCTTTCTTTTTCTTATACATTTTTAAAGTGCTATTTTATGCTTTTATATTGCTATATTACTATATATAATGATAACAAAAATGGCTGCATACCCGCTTTCCACTGTAACCAGTTTGTTCTAAAGTATACCCACACACATATATGTATATATATTTATTTTACACACCAAGCATTCAGTGTCATCTCACTTATTCTGCCTCAAGGGGACTTTTTACGAGAACCTTTGTAACCTTCACCTTCTGGGGCAGGTGATAAGAGTCCACCCAGGACATCCTTACAGCCACTGTCTGGTCTCACCCGTTCTATGCTGCTACTTACATGAGGGCTTTTAATGAGATGCCCAAATGTTAACAAATTGAATACTTCTACTGTTTTGCAAAACTCTAAAGAAATGTTACTGTTTTTATTTATTTCAGTGGGCAAAAATCTACTTAATCGGAATTAATTTATCCTCATGAGGCAGACCTTCCTCACAAAGAAGTCTCTGGCAGGGCTGAGAACAACATGTAAGTCTGTATATTTGTTGAATGATTTTCCTTATTCTAAGAAACCATTCTCAACACAGAAAAATACGGTTCAAAAAACTACCAAAACCCAGGACATTAAAGTTCTATTCATTTTCTCTCCCACTCAGCAAAGCAATTCAACCTGTGCATATCTTATAACTTTAAGAACACTGTTTAAATTTATCCTGCTCAGGAGTCTGCAGCAGATTAGCTTCAAGATGCTCAGTGTCTTGCAGAGTTGCTCTGGTGATTTTGTTAGGATTATTAATATTCTTTTCAAAGTTTAATTGTGCAATTTTCATTCACCTTATGTGTCATTGACTAAGTAGTGCTGCTGAAAACTACTCACAGGACTACTACAGAATTAAATAAAAAATGGCATAGTCAAAGCTTTATTAAAGCATTAATTTTAAACAACACAGCAATATTTCTTCATAGTAGTTTTTATTCTCCTTTAGTCATTAAATTTCTAGTACAGGAGAAGTGAAAACACAAACTTTACAAATCGTTGCTGGGTGTATTTCATTAAATTATGTAAGAATGACTGTTCTATATTTTACTTGATATTTTTATATTGTAATATATATATATATATATATATATATATAAAATAGTAATAGTGTAGTAATAAATGAAAAAATGAAAAACGTGAAAATTTACTCAGAAATGAAAAATTTGATACATGCTACATACACTTATATGCATATTTATATACAAGTGTTTATATTGAAATAGGCATGTATGTATGTATCTATATATGTACACATGTATTTTATATATTTATATGGAAATCTTAACATATGATAACCATATGTAATATAAATTATATACAATAGACAAGATATATTTTAGTGTATGTGTATGTATATATACATGTCTATACATTCTACATATTCTACGTGTACATATTGGATACTGCAAGCATGTCTATACAGAGGTATGTATATATGTGTTTATATATAAATACTCACTTTCATTAAAAAGAAACCACTTTCTGATTTTTTAAACACTTTGCAAAATATCTTTTTGCCTGCAAATAAAATAGAGCTAAGCGGGAGTCATTATGAAAATATTTATCAAAATATTAATGACAGATTATTATATTGATTTTATGTATAATTTTATTATTACTAACATATTGATAAATAGTAATAATATGTTATTAAAATATTTATAAAAACTTTTAATCGCAAGTTTCAATAATCTTCCCAAAGGATTTTGTTCATTCAGTCTAATTTTACTCAGGAGCTATTTAAAGCATAGAATACTAAGAAATATAGGCTGATTCTCCCTGGAATTTGAAGGCTGCGGTGCTGTTGACTGGTCAACAACAAAAAGCTGTTCTCTTAATATTCTCTCTACAGATCTGGCACCAACAATCACATATTTAAATGAATTAGATAAAAGCCCTGTATACAGGAACCACAGAGGATATTCAATTTCTATATGATACTGGTGTGTGTTAGGACCTCATGACATACCTGTAGTAGTTGGCATAAGCTAAACAATGCTTTAATGTGATGTTTTTATTTAAATTATAATTGTATATTTAGCTACAAACTCTTAAAAGGACAAATAATCATCCATGAGACAGTGCAGGTGTACTTTGCCTAATTCTCACACATACTTGATTGCTCTAGCTGCATGTCTAAGAATATATTTAACTGTTCTGTAATGGATAATAAACTTATATTCTGTTGTTACAGATTTCACTTGTTCATGTAAAGAAAAATATAATATTGTAGTTGCAAATCACACTGTTGTTTGCCATACAGACAGGCATAATTTAACTATTTTACCCTACCTTAAAAATGGCGCTGCTCAGTTTAACAACCTTGTTTGTGGTACTGAATAAGCAGCCTCAAAAAATAGCACAAAATCACAACAGTGGGCTTCTCATTAGTAAACAAAGTACCAAGTAATATAACAAGGATTATTACTAAAAGCAGGATTTTTTTGCCTGTGGTCTCTGAATCTGCAGAATCGTTTCCAAAAGAATGTAATTTTATTTTGGTAGGTCTTATATCATAAAAAGACCTGACAAAACACTAGATCTTATACTTTGAAAAGGTTACACTAAGCCTCAACAGAAAGACATTTCTTAACTTTTGTGAAATCAAATATTAAAAATATGGGATAATAATACTAAAAATTGCAAAAATGAAACAGGCCCTATGTTAACTGAGACTGCAGAGGGTCACAAGGGAATCCTTGTGAAATAGGTCTTATTTTGCAATTCAAATGCGTCATAAACCCTTTTTCTTCTTGCCACTTAGTCAGGAGTGAGTCAGTATTTAGAAACACCTTGAAATACAATTTTTGGTAAATGCAACATACGAACAGTATTTTAGCCTGTTGGAGACCTTGTATTACATGCCAGCATTCATAAAACAATGTGGTTTTGTATACTTCAAATATTTACACAGTTTGTTATGGTAGCAGAACATACTTTGAAAGGAACTGTACTTTGCAAAAGCATCTTCAGTCATCCTTATGCAAAATTTGACAGTACAAAGCACAAAATGTAAATAATTTTTGTTTTGTAAAATTGCTGTTTAAGAATCAGATGTTTCTGTATAACAAAGACTGCTTATGGCCATCTTTGTTTTACAGTAGGAGTCTCCATCAAATTTTCACCTAGGGGTTTGGGATAAGAATTTGTTATAGATCATTCTTGTACAGGCTCTACACACACCCTGCAGCTTGGCAAACAGATCATTGAATGAAGATTCCTTTGTTTTCTTTAAAATATTAACGTTTAAAACAGACTTTACCAACATCTGTGGTAGATATTTAAATGCATCATAAAAAAAGGGAAACCACAGTGGGTTTGTGAAGAGTGCACCCTTTAGCAGATGACTGAATGCTTACAGGAATGGCAATAATTACACCACCATGTCTGTCAAATTTCTTGACCACTTTCAGATGGCCAAGGACAGGATCATACATCAATTTAAATATGTACATAAGTCTATACAAGAAACACTTGAGGACTTTTTCCACATTTTGGCTTCCTCTCACAAATGCTCAGCTATGAAAACATGAAATCACTGACACTGAAATAGAAATATTTGTTTGTGCATACATATCTACCTGTATCTTCATAATTTATGACTATAAACATTTAAATAATCTCCTGATTCCAAATTTTCTAGTAATTCAAATTCAACAAATGGCTGTGTGTTTTCTCCCAGTTTGTTGTTCTGGTGAAATACCTTCAAGCACAAATGTTCTCACAGGTTAAGGTGTATCTTTGCATTTAAACATGCCTAATGCAGGGCAAGAACCCGAGTCTTTGCGAGGAGGCTTTTACAAGCCATATTACACATATTTCCATTGTTTAATCCTAGCTTTTCCCTGCAGACGGTGTAGTTTACACAGTTGCAGACCATGGCCTTGAAGCTTCAAACTGCCAGCGCACAACTTCCACTGGCTTCACTACAAATTGGATATACAGAAGGTTATAGTGTTGGAACCATGATTGGGTCACCTTGCTCTGGGCACAGAATGAAGGGTAACTGGAGAACTAGAATCATGGAATGTCCTGAATTGGAAGAGACCCACAAGACTAAGTCTAACTCATCACTGCTTTCTGATTCCTGTTCTCCTGATAGGCAGCATTTGGCTCCAAAAGTGGTAGATCAGAGGAGAGGCTCATGAAGGAATGCATCATTCAGGGAGAAGATCTTGGAACCTGGTTGAGGAGTGACTTGTGACCACCATGTGCTCATTTTGATCCTGAAGAGTAGATTGAGTTTAGAAACCCAAAAAGATGCACACACTTTTTCATCCAAAAGCATGGAATTTTTATTAGTAGAGCATGTAAGAGAACTTTGGATGGAAGCCATGCAGTATCGATAGCATCAGTGTTTTGAAAGCACAGGTCTGAGCACTGTGGATGTTGACAGAGTTGTTGAGCATGCAGTTGTAAAGAGCTGCAATTTTCTGGGCTGCATGGTCACGGTGTGATGTCTAAAAAAAGCCACATAAAACACCACCTTGCTCATGTTGTGTTCTTGCCTCTAAAAACCTGATAAAATCCCAAACAACAACCCCCTAAAAATGAAGCAATATATGCAGTGGTCCCTCTCTGGTGGGATTACAAGGGGCAAAAATCTGCATGTGTTAAAGAGGCTTAATCCTAACTTTTTTGTTTGTTTCCTCATTAAGATCTAACAGCACTTCTGCCCCCACACTGAAGTCTTGATGAGAAGATGATATGACAGATTTGGCTTCTCCCCATACAGCTGGCACCCCTGATGTCAAAAGCTGGATTCTGCTGCAGCAGGATGAAGAGAGGCTCCTCTGGAGTGGGATTTGACTGTCAGCTTCCCACAAACAACCAACTCTCTCTCCAAAGGCACTCAGTGAAGTGGAGAACAATGCCAATTCTTCCTACTAGGGAACGGGTGGAAAGAGTAATCACTGTTTGCCCAAGCATCTGTGCTGGCCAAATGCTGCCAATAATTACTTCTAGAGCCTCTGGTTAACTCTGCTCCCCATTTTCAGCATAAAATGCTATTAAGCTGGCGACAGGAAAAGTTTTCTGTCTCTCATGGACTTGTAAGAGTTTTCTTACAAGATGCTTTTGAATCTATCATGGGCTCACCTGAGTCAGGTGAGAACATTTGCTGGAAATGCAACCTTTCTGCCTCTGACAAATAAGGCTGTTTTGAAAAAGCACACCTCTGATTTATCATTCTTAGATTTCTTTACAGCTGTCAGTAATAGAAAAAGATGTTTCTAATTAACATGGGTATTCCTCAGAAAGTTATCCAAGCTAATTTTTTCTGGCTAAGTATGGACTACGAAACTGATAGCAAATCAGAAACATCATGGGAGTGGTGCGAGGCAAATTGTTCTGGTTTTGTAAAACAAGCAAAGCAAAACTGTTGCTGAGACTGTTTCTAGGATGCTGGTAATAAATTTACTCCTCTAGACCATTCAGTCTTTACCCATCTGCCTCCCTTCACAGCACCTCCATGCAAACTGCTACTAGTGCTATGCAAAATACCATCATAAATATGCATAATTCTGGAGATTTATGGTAATTTTTCAGGATTATCCAATGTGACATTTATAGGACAGAAACATACATCAATTTAAATGAGATTGACAAATATTTTATTCTTTTTATTTCTATAGTATTTTTAATATTTCCTTGAACTCTCCTGAGAACAGTGTGAGCTGGTAGGAATTTGAACAATATATTTTAAAATTCAAATACTTAACTAGCATACTACTTTTTACTTCAGGTTTTCAATGCATGTCTGGTAGGTATGTGTGCATGCATGTAAGACCGCATTATCTTAATGCAGATTATTTATGTACTATGAGAAAAAGTGTTTCTGTAGGTATTTTATATGTTATTGTTCTACAGATAATAATTGAGAGTAAAATGTCTCATGTTTTGGCCTGGTTTCTGCAAATGAGTTTGACCTGTCTGATTACTTCAATAATCTGATTACCCACCTGAGAGAAAAATTGAGCAAGATTTTCTTCTCATTTTTATTTTAACCACAGTGACATGGATTTTCTTCTATGGCAAACTGCAATTATGTTCCAGATCTGTTGTATGTCATAGAGGTTTGGATACATCTTTATTAGAGAAATTAACTGAGACATAGTCTAAAAACTTACTAGCTTTAGTGCTTAGTTACTAATTATGAGCAATTTTGTTCTGGGTATTTTGAGTGGCAGGCACACCAGCTAGATCCTCAAATTCATGGTTTCAGTTAAGATTAGTAAAGTTACTTGCAAATGAAGGTGTAATACACTCTGAGACCTAAAATATCAGTGGATATTTACCACACAATAGCATGGAACAGAAAGATTGAGAAATCTAAGTTTTTACAAAAAATTTGCCTGTTACATTGCAAATAACAGTGTTCCTGGATACTGTTGTAGAATTAATTAATTTGCAAAAAAAAATTTTGTGATTTTCCCTGCTACATGCCTCAAAACATTCACTAATAAAACACACAACATCATTATTCTATGTATCCTTCAGTCTTAAGAGAAATTATTCTGTATAATGTTATTTAGTTATTCTATATCCTATATATTTATATATAAGATATATACATATAGAAGATATACATATATTGGGAGTGTGGGGGTGTTGTCCTAAGAAAAATTCTCCACAGGTATGCGGAGAGGTGAATTCCCATTCCCAAATGGGGCTGTGGTCTCTCCAAGGAGGACCAATTAAGGGACAAGACTGAGGAGAATCCATCTACCTTCCAGGACAACTCTGGTCTCCCTTTGCAGAGTTGATAGCTCAGCAGGGTTATCACCATTCCTGGGTGCTGGATGGGATTTCCTCCATCCTTTGGGAGATTTATGAGACATCTATCTATCTATCTATCTATCTATCTATCTATCTATCTATCTATCTATCTATCTATCTATGTCAATATCTATATTTATATCTATATCGTATTAAGCTATAGATATAGAAGATATAGAAGATATATCTATCTTATATGTGTTTGTGTGTGTATATATGTAAGTTTATATATGTATGTCGTGTTATTTGTATTTTTAAGATTGTTTTAATTTCCCTCCAAAACCATGATTTATAATTTTATTTATGGAAAATAAACTTCTGGAATTAAACACAGTGGTTTTTCAGCTGGAACACAATAGGTGTTGATAGATATTTCTTTTGAATTGCAGAACAGCAAAATACAATAATTTGGTGGCAGGAATCTATCTGGCAAGATAAATTTGTAAAGAATATAACAAAGATACTTATTTACTACTGCTGCTAGACCAGTTTTATTTATCTTAGAAGATTTTTCCCTCTGTGAATGGAAAACACTTTCCTTTAAGAGGTCTGTGAACCAAATAATAAATGTCAAGTCTAAATCCCATATGGAAATCAGTTGGATTTTATCCTGGATCCTCTTCAAGATGCAAATGAGGATGGGAAGTTTCCCAAGCTCTGCTGTCACACAGACAGCCAATTTACAGGCATGGGCACACACTTTATGTCCTGTACCTCCCCCTCACCCCAAGACTTGGTCTCAGCTGCCTGCCTTTCATAGAAAACCACAAACCAAGAAAAACATATCAGTAATAGTGCCCTGTAAATTAACTTGACATTTGATGCGGGGGGTACGGGGGGAGAGCAGGGGGGCGTGCACAGGGGGGAAATCAAATGCTAAAAGCTTACAAAAGGTGTGGAAAACAAAAGCCACTCAGGACAATCGGTACACAAGCAGTACGTATAGCGTGGAGTTAAGGGCTCTGGAAGGTAGTTATTCTCTTGCCAGCAATACATTCAGCCCTTCTTCTCTTTGTGAGGCCAACTCAGTCACTTTTTCTTAAAGCCCTAGCATCCACCAAATAAAGAAAAAAAAATACCCTGTAATTTCACAAAACAGCCTCCGTATAGACAAATAGCAGCTCTGGGCTCACCTTCATCTTAAGCCCCTAAAACTGTAATTTTTAAAGATATGCTGTCATTAAAAGATAAATTGTAATTATTGATATTAATTCACTCTTAATAAGCCGTGCAAGGTAACTAAGATGTATGCCAATATTTTACGATTGGAAGTGGCCTGTGGAACATGTGAGGCACTTATGTATCTTGAAGATTAGATTAAAGCAAACATTTCATTTTCCCCTGTACTTGAAATTACAAATATTTATTTCTTTTTTTTCCTTTGTCAAAGAATACTTGAATTAAGAACAAGCAATTCATGGACCTGCTTCTGTGACCCTGCTTGCAGTACCAATAGCAGTATGATACAGAGACAGAGCCAACATGGACATCCAGGAATGTTAGTGTCTACATGTTATTGTGTCTACAAGTCCCCACCTCTCTTCCTCTCCCCCGCACCTCTCTCTTCTTCCTCCCTTCCTACTGTCTTACACAAAAACACCCCCACACACCCCCACACACTCCTCTCTGCAGAGCTGGCAGTACTGCATCTCACAATGGCCTACCTTACAGTTTACAAGCAAAGGAGTCTACTGGTAAAATTCCTGATCTTAGCATCCCTGCTTCTCATTACTCACAGATTTATTTACAAGTCCCTGTGTTCTGCTTTTTCCTTGTTAGTACAGTTTATATCACTGGTAGGCCTATATCCTTGCAGGAATTTTGAATAAAAATCAATGCATAAGTGGCAAATATTCTGTATTTCCATAATTTAGCTGTTTGGGTTGTGGGTTTTTTTTTTTTTTTAAGACACAATTTTAAGAGGTTTATGGACTTCGAGATACATATGTTGATTGGCTTTTTTAGTACTTCAACTGCTTAAAGTTCTATTTGTGTAAAATAGCTTGCATAAAATGAATTTATATACGCATATATGTGTATGTAAATGCATTTGAAATGAAAATGTTTGTAAATCCTTGTCAATTGTCCTAATATGGGCGGTGATAAATTTTTTTGCAAAAAGAGTTAAAATGTTAGAGAAAGAGTTACTTACTAATTTTAATTTTTATTTTGGTAGATAGTAAAAAAGGATTTATCTAGTTCAAAGGAAGCAATTCTTACTTAGCTAATTTTACTTCTTTAAGAAAGCCTTTCATTAGTACATTTTACAATTGACAATGAATATTTCCTTTTTGTGAAGAGAAGGATTTCATGAATGACTTATTTTCTAAATATTTACAGACTTGGGCTTTATTCTGCAAGTTCTTGCAAGCTGCAGCATTTACCTCAGTAAACCTCTTAATACAAATATATTGCTGATCCAAGTAGTTTATTCTAAGTAAATTTACTGAATCTGGCTCTAAAATTAAAAAATAATTTTAATATTAAATCCATATACTACTTCTGTGTATTTCTCTGTTCCCATTTTTTTTCCTTTGAGATCCATTTGTGAACAAATAATTGATATTACTTTTCCAGAAGTCAATATAAATTACTTTTACTGAACTACAACAATAAAAGGATTTCACAATATATACATATGTAGCATCTATTTTTCTCCCCATTTTTATTTGAAGCAAGAAGATTTTCCTCATAAATTCTCCATAAGTAAAGTACTATGCTCTTAATGTGGGCATGCATGCCACACTATTAGGTGAGAGCAATATCTTTCAAAAAGATAGTTAATTTGCAGTCAAATGCAGAACAATGCCCATTAGCATTATTCTTTCTGAGGTTTAAAGTTTATTCATTCTGGGGCTTGAGATTTTATTTTCTTCTGTAAATAACCATAGTGCTTTTACAAGACATTGCCTTAGCAGTAAAGCAATTTAGAGTGGAGGGTGTTTTTAGACTACATTCACTGGAAAAGGGGGACAGAGGCAGTGAAGTAAGATATATATGTGTCATGCATATTTGTACTCTGCTTCTATTATACTTCTATTATACTCTGCTTCCATCATTGCTGAAAGTGGGAGCTGGCATCTAGGCAGTGCAGCACAGCTGTGAAAAAAAAAAAAAACACTCTTCACCAAAACACAGAGCAGGGGCTCTCTCTCTTCTTCATTACTGCTGCTAACTATTACCATGCTGATTCTACTTTGAAAAAATAAAAGTAAATAGCTGTAGATCAGGGAGACATATCTGGTCAGTATATTAAATAACACTGTCAATCCTTCTGGTCCAGAACAGAGATCTTTTCATCCTGGTTCTTCAAGAGGCTCAGTCTACACATTCAAAAATATGACAGAAAAATAAACTGAAATGGGCTGGCACTAAATTTTTTAATTCTCTACTCTTTGGCCTTTATACTCATGATCATGTTTTAGATCATCCCTTACTCCACTATACTTTTGCTGATTTCACCTCATTTGCATGACCTTATTATGCATATGGCCTTTTTTCTGATATAGAGTGCAGCATGCTGACAAAGCAAAACCTATATACAGAGAAAAAATTTCCTCTTCTTTAAAGTTGTTCCAGCTATCCAGTATTAACATTTATCAGTATAATTCAATATTAAATTAGAACTAAGTTCTTGCTGATAAAATACTTACAGACTCATTATTGCTTTAGAAAATAAAAAGTCAATATTTAAACTGTCTCTGGAAGTCTTTCACTTTTATAAACATTTAATATTCCTGCTGATAACAGTTTAGGCAACACACTAGTGGGAGGTAACAATTAAGAAGTACCTGTTTATGACAAGTCAGACATCTGCTATGTGCCTGAGTATATGTCGCTTGATAAAGCAATATTGTAAACTGCTGAATTTGACCAACACAGCTCAACATGGACAGCCAGGTTTCAGGTCCAAAAACTCTGGTTGCATTGCATCTGAATATAAAGAGACTGGATCCCCTTATTATGTTATTACTTTCCAGTTGTTCTGTGTTAAATGCCTGGAAATTTAAGTCTGATTCATCCAGATTTCTACTGATTTCAATGAGAGGGAAGGTTTCAGAATACAGTTTCTTGGTTTCTGTCCAAAAGTAGGTAAAAGTAGGTAATAGGGACCTTAAAGTTGTGCCATTGAAAGGGAAAAAATCTCCCACTGGCTGCTGCTGGAACACAGCAGGGTCCACCCTGGGGGAAGTAGGAAGTAGAATTCTAAAAAGTCTTTTCCCTCAGTAGAATTCTAGGGTGTAAAAAGGAAGGAGTAATCTAGATGAAGCTTGAACTTCATCTTGTGATTCTGTAATATTAAGTACCTTCCCTACTAAAAGATTCTTACACCGGAGATTATTTCTAAAATCCCATGGAAATAGTGGAATTATTCAAATAGAATATAATTAAATTTCTTTCCAAACAAGATTTTAGTAGTGCTCAATTTTTACAATATTGACATCATCATCTTCCCCTAGAAACCAGAAGGTAAAAAGCTATTTTCTTTCTCAAAGGAAGGTGTTCTCACACCATTCCTAAAGAACATGATGCTGTCCTCTTTATCTTGTTTAAGAGCATTTCCAGCAGAAAACTTGGTTACACGTCATCAACATGATGCAGCATAAATAAAATAGCTCTATAATGAAAGAGAGGAAATATTACCTGTAAGAATTTGTCTGTGCCTTTCTGGTAGCTGCCAAAGTTACTCAATTCTGGCAACTTCGTTCAGTACATATTTTAAGCACAATAGTGAAATATGTAGTGCTTCTAATTGTTACAATTATTTTTGTTCCAGTTGTGCTGGGTTGTCAGCTCATCTTTCTTACATGGAAAAACCGTTTGTTTATGGGGTTTATGACACTTTTTTGGGGGGTGGGGGGAAAGCTTTCTATAAAAACTGTCAGATACAGTCTCGGAGTATGCGCATGGGGGTTCAGAGTTGCCAAAGCATCACTCAAACTTCCAAACCCTTAGTGGGCACACATCCATAGCAATGATCTGTGTGCTGTCTTTCCTAAACCAAACCTTGTTCATCATGCAATAGTTTCACAATAATTAAAAATTATATTTTTAAAAAAAATCTAAAAGGCTTTGTTCTATCATGCACACTATTGTGCTAGCTTCTGTCTTTCTGTGTGTGTGGTTGGCACAGAAACCACCACACTGAACAGGCAGCCTATGCAACACCTTCCTTTGCAGAAGACAGGAATTCCTTCCTGTTGGCTGCCTACCATGAGCCCTCACAAAGAAGTGACTATCAGCTGATACTGACCTGAGTCAGTAACCTTGGTGTCTCCTTCAGAGGACATGGAAGGAGGTTGTCCTGTAAACGACTGGTTTTGTAGAACTTTAATGTGAAATGCCTGAGTCCCCTCAAGACCTCTCTCTAGGCACTTTTCCTATGTTGGAGAAATAGCATCCAAGTCAATCATTATGGACAGACCTTGCAGGAGTGGGTTTCACTGAAAGAGCTTCAAAGGTCAACTCACACTCCATAGTGAAATATTTAACTTACAGTCTTTTGCAATGGTGCTGTTTCCAGGATGGCAAATCTGCAAGTATAGGAAGTCAGAACTCCTGGGACAATGTCAACAGGGTGTTTTTCCTCTGTTAGATGCTTATGAAGCTAACTAAAACCAGATGTGGAAAATTTATGAAGAAATCATGGTTATGAGTCATCACATCCCAGCTGACAAATTTGAAAATAAACTAGAGATGAGGAAAACAGACCTAAAAGCAACCCATTCATACCTTGCCTTTCTGTACCCGTCTCCAGGACAAACCCACAAGACAGGGAAAACAATTGCCTTCATAGGAATTAAGTTCTGAAGAGTTTCCTTGAAGAATATCAGGTGCAGGAATATATGGGCCTTCCATGGCAGAAAGAGGGGAAGGTTGGAGGGAAGGGTTTTTTTTTAAATTTGGGTTTTTTCTCATTATTGTACTCTGAATGGATTGGTAATAAAGGAAAATAATTTCCCAAAGTCAAGTCTGTTTTGCTATTGTGAGGGATTGCACCAAGTATCTCTGCAAATTATCTTCCGTCATCTTTGATATACGTGCATCAAAGACATATTTGATATATTTTGTTATTTATTAAATAACTAATACTTTTTATCTAAAATAATTATTTCTAATTTGACTATATAACTAACATAAGATTTTATCTCGCTAGGCTAATAATATTTTGGAAGGAGTATTTTAATGCTCATGGCTGTGAATGTTAATTTCCACATCATGAGTGTTTAGTAGTTGCTTAAACTTTTCTATTGGTGATTGTTTTCCCCAGTGAACTACTTTCTAAAACTATTCATATGCAGAAGAGCAGAGACAATAACAGTGAATCACTCAAAGATGTGAACAAACATTTGTTGACATTGATGAAAGAGATTCACCATCCTCTAATACAGAAGGGAGACAACAGCTGTAGGCACTTAAAGTCATCTCTGAGGCTTTCAACAGATTTAAAATAGGAAAATAAATCTATTTAGGGTTACGTTTGGCTTATTCATCAGGTAGATTCTATACCTGGACTGACTGACCTGCTCTGAAGAAGTAGCTGTTAGTTTTGGGTAGTTCATCATTGTAGTTGCCTTCATTCCACCTTATGTTGCTGGTGATGGTAAGTGGAAGCATTGTTTCAGCTGTTAAAATCTGATTTTTCTTTATATACGTACAAACATTCATCCAGATCCACACATTTTCACATGTTGATGTTGTAATCAAATACAAGCATTTTCTCTCTTGTAGAAATTAAAAAAATAATGAAAAACCCCACACACCAAAAAAACTCCACAAACAAACAAAAAGCAACAACAACAACAAAAAACCAACAGAAATCCCACTCTCCTTTTTTTCTCCTGTTTTTGGCATCTGAGGTGCCATGCACTCTGGGGGGGTTTGCTTGGCTAGCTTGGCTTTTTTGTTTCTTTATCCTTCTTTGTCCTTGCAGAGCCTGCATCAGCAATCCTTTTCCAAAGTGAAATGAATGGTTTAGTTTTAGTCTAAGGTTAATAAGGATTACTGACAGGAGAGGGGTTAGTCAGGACTGGATGGAAATGTAAGGGGCTACTCTGTTTTGGCTCCACACCTCAGAAAAAGCCCAACAACCGAGAGAAAGCACACCAATCCCACCTTCTTAATCTGCTGTGAAGAGGGGACCAGCACCAGTCACCAGGTGCACATCTATTTGCCTGAACGCTGCTTGAATCTCATACTTGTTTTTTGTTTTCTCCCTGAATGCCCACACCATTTTCTACCACCAAGCTGCTGTTGTTTTCTTTGCCTGGCATTTTTGAGTTTCATTCGGGCAGTGGGGAGCAGCAGGGTTAAGGTCTGACATTTCAATATCTAGCATTTATTTACTTCTTTCCTGTGCCATGTGGGTATTCTGATTGTCAATTAACAGTTGTTTATTTGGGTTTTTATTTTCACTTTTATTCACTAGTATTCATTTCCTACTGACAGAAAGGGAATACTTGAATCCTTTTAGCGGAAACACTCATTTCGGTCTGCTTTCTCCTAAAGTTGCCTCTAGGCTGAGACACTTTCCCATTGTGCTCAGAAGAATTCTTCTCAGTTTATAGCCTTATTTCTCAGTATGATTTTCCCTTCACAGCTAGCCAATAATTACCCATTTTGCAAATAAAATTCCCATGGGATTACGATCCTTGTAGAACTGCAGGGCTACCAAGCCCACGCCAGCTCCAGATGCAGAGCCCAGCAGTCCAACTACCCTAAATTCCACTCATGCATATCTTGGAGGCAAAAAATATGTGATGTCTCCAAGCACTGCCCAGGTGAAGGAAAGTGTCTGACCTCGGTTACTGGTTACTCTGCTGGCTCAAATGAATGCAGCCTATGCTACAGTTTTGAGGATCCTACTGTCAACCTCTGCTGACTGAGTAACAGCAAAAACACTATGTGACAGTATCATAATGGCTTCAAAGGAAGCTTTAATTCTTACACTGCTAGACTTTCAAAAGCTCAGCTGTGCAATTCTCTTCTAGCAAAACTTTAAGACAGAACTCAGAACTCCCAAACTAACAGTTTCCCAATATTCTAATTCAAGAAGGGCATGGCTTTTTATTTTTTACTATATGTGCTCCATTGCCCAACATGCTTCTTCTGTAAAATGGTGACAAAACAACAAACCTGTAGAGCATGGAGTGACAGTATTACAATCACTTTCTGTGATAATCACTTAATTAACTGAACAGCATTTATAATATAAAACAGTAGGTAAAGAGATGTTTGGATTTGCTGCTGACACCTTTGCTGTTAGCTTTCATCCTGGTTGCTGAAATCTTGCCCTCTCTGGGCAGGAGGTTGCATTTTCTCAACAGTTTAATAAAACAAACAAAAAGGCCTCTTGCCCACCCCTCCTACCCCCCCCCCCCCCCCCAAAAACCCACATACAAACAAACAAATCTAAAAACAAACAAAAAAATTCCCCCCCAAAAAAGCCTCAAAGCATAAAATTAAGTAATGGGTCATAGTGGTGGTTGTGGCAGGAGAGTGGAAGATGCTGTTTGACAGATCTTTGCTCAGGACCCTTACTTTTCAGAAAAAAAGCTGGGGACATGTTCAGCTCTCCAAACATGTCAAATTCACCACCGGACTCTGGCCTATCTGGCAGAGCTAGAGGAGATGCCAAAATGAAGGAGTTACATAGATTAGGCTGGATGCAGCCAGCCTAAATTCCACCTAAATCCTTCTGCCTGTCCTTATTATTAGTGCCTGTATTTCTTATATCTACAGAGAAAGTCAGAACTATCCCCCTTCACCAGGAATGGGCAGTTTCTAGCTGAGGACACTCAGTCTTGTTCAACTTGCAAAGATATATTCAAGATTCATCAGGCCATAGAGGCAAAAAAGTAGAGCAGCTAATGCTGCCATTGTATAAGTTTTATGATTTCAAAAAAATATTAAAAAAATGTTTCTATTAAATCAGAAGATTTATATTTTTTCAGAATATGAAATAGGAACAGACACCACATCAACTACATCCACACTACTGATCCAAGTCAGCTCAGCTGATTGGTCATAACCAGACCCTTTTCCAGGAGGAATGCACCTTGATGCTATTGACTAGCTTGGTGAGTCTTGCTGTATCTTAAACAACTGGGATGAAACTATGCTGGAATTTACATGAAATCTCATCAAAACTTTCCTGAAGAAATGGTTGCATAGAACTGTAAGGCAACTGCTTTCCTGTGTTCACCTTAAAACATGTTCTTAAATTAATTAATTAAGAATGCCTTGAATTAAGGTATTTGCTGCTTTCCAAGAGGCTTAATTTTTATAGAATACGTTTTCCACTTTTTTCTAGATAAACTACCTTTTCCATCGTCTTAACTTGTACTAGGGAATACCAGCACCTCAGTTACTTATATCTAAAAAAAGACCAGGGTGAACAACAGCAAAATCAGTCTGAGATCTTATTAATGGTTTCACAGATTAGAGATAGCACTAAAAGTTTTGGAGAGATTAAGCATTTTGTTGAACTTCAAATTAATGAAATATTTCTTAAATTAGGTAGTACTTTTATTATAGAATAATGCATGTTTTAATAAAGACCTTCAACAGCATAAGCATTTAATTTACTTCTAGAATTAGAGACCACTAGAACTTAGAAGGGCATATGCATATGTATGGATATAACACCTACAAAATTTTGTGCACACTCTTAAAGACAACTGTGTGTATATATATATATATATATATATATGTATGTATGTATGTATTGTAACATATTTTGTCTTGGCAACAGATATGTAATTGAGACAGTTACTAGGAAATGCAGCTACTTTTGCCTTTAAGAGATGCTTAGATAGCTATAAATGTTCCTAGTAGAGAAGACATTTATTATCTTCAAATTAACTTCTGTGAACCTGAGTTTTGACAACTGAAAGGAGTGACTGACATTGACAAACTTGTGAAAAACATTTTTGTTCACACTTTTTCTTAATAGCAATTTGGTCCTTTGTATTTTTGGAGTGAGGATTTTACTATTAAGAACCTAGATTTTCAACCCCTGTTTACGGACTTCCCCCTGAAATCAGGTCACACCTTTAAAATAAATGGAATTTGAACATGAAGCATACTGTTTGCATTGGGTTTAGCATTTTGATTTGTTTTCTGACAGTAATTTGAGTATCCTGATTTTTTGGGCAGTGCAAGTTTTGCAGGTTGCATAAATAACAGTAGTGTTGGCAATTATTCCTTCCCCCAGCAAAGGTAGTAGAAGCACAATGTACCTATAATATTAAAATAGCACCAATTTTGTCTTGCTGAAATTATTAGGAGAAGCAGTATTTTATTTTACACTACAGATATCTTAACAAACAGGGTTTATCATTTACTCCTTTCAGCACAAACCATTTTTAAAATACTTTCAAGGGAGAAACAATTAATGAAAGCTATTTCATAATAATTACTATCTTTTTAAGGCCAGACTACTATCCATAATGAAGAGGCCATACATAATTTATGTAACCTTGATGAAACAGAATGAGACATATATACCTCAGGCCCAGGCATATTTTCTGCTGCTTTTTAGCTAATACCATTTAAAGAAAATTATTATCATTTCATAGCAAGGAAATTAGTTTTCATGCATATCGCTTGGCAAACTGTACTTCTCTCATTTATGTGTGAACATCCTAGTGTGGCTGATTTTGACTTCATTTTATGTCAGGTTCACCCTGATAGAAAAGGATTGTAAGAAAAATGTGTTCTGATGAAGAGTTAAAGAAACAATAATTTGTGATTTTTCTAGCAGAAGTCTTAGCACTAATATGCTACATAATTTTACTGCCCATGCTATCATTTCAAATTGTATGATTTTCTTGTAGGGGAATCTCTGAGGCTTTAAAGGTTCTATAAACTAGCCAAAGTGATACCACTCCTGTATTTGCCATTATGCTGAGTATTGTTAGGTAAATAACTAGCTGGTTAACCTTTGAGGAGCTGCTTTATTATGGCAGAAGTCTGGGCATCATTGTTAATAAAACATGTTCCTGGAAATTACCTAGGAAAGCTTTTGACTTCATCAACAAAATATCCCTCAGAAGACACTTGTGTCCTCAGATTTAGCCTTTCCTTTGGCCCCAGGCCAACCTTTTCCACAGCTGACATTGTCAATGCACATACAGCTGGACATACATCATTTCAGATTTCTTGCCTTTCAACAGTATTACCTCAGTTTGGTAGAGATCTCATGCTGGTCTAATTCCAGGAATAATTTCAAAGACATCTCAGCCATTCTCCTCAGGAAGATAGGTCACTAGCCATGCTCTGAAAAACACAATTATTAAGAACTTAAGAAAAATGTTTGCTATGGAGCTTATTATTTTTTTTTAATTTATATCAAACTATAAACAACAAAATCGCCCTTCTTTGCTTCTATGTACAATACAATGATGCAGATGTGTGCTCCTTGACCAAGAGATGAATCACTAATTTTACAGGTAGCATGACACACAAATACTTACACAAAAATGTTTCCGATATTTTGCTCTTTGAGATTCTTCTCTTAATAAATTCATTTGCATTGGAGTAAAAGGGCAAATGAAATAGAAATATGCAGTCCCTAAAAAAATGAAAAGCACCTGAAACCCCCTAGTTTTGATAATATAGTGTACTTGACCTATAAATAAACTTTACCTCTGTGTATACCTCCATTGATGTGAAAAGAGAATAAGAACATAATTTGCTTTTGCCAAGGTGGCTGTGAGGATTTTTACAGGTTTTAAGACATTACATGATAAGTATTACTACCAATGGAGGTTCATGCGATAAATCTCTTTTAGAAAAATATTTGCTGGACAAAAATAGCTTAGAACATGAACAATATATAAGATAATTTTGCAGGAGTGAAAAACATCTGTTTAACTTAGTGGAGGGGTTTTTTTGTTCTTAGCTTGCTACCGTTTTACCAGATGAATTTCCAAACTATTTGAATCTAACCAAAAAGACCAGACCAAACTCTCTCTCTCAGAAATACAAGCGATGTGGACTGCTCTGAGGCTGTCCCATTTTGTCTGAAATCCAACTTGAGCTTGACTTTCTTTTGTCATTTCCATGGCCCAGGAGTAGGTGATAGGCTGCAGGCTGTTTCAGACCAATATCTATCTCATTGCTTCAAAAACCGTCACATATAGGTTCATAGCTGACTCTCAGTTTCTGGCAGCCAGGACAGAGTGGGTCATGCCACACAGTATTTAGATACTTAGTGAGAGTGGAGCTAAAGATCTACACAAGGCTCCTCAGTCTTTAGCACTAGGCCAAATATATCAGCAATCTTGCAAGCAGCCGCTGCAGAACCAGGAAAAAGAGATGGAGACTTTGGACTTTAGTTAAGGAGTGTGGCAGCACAACTTCCAGTAGCAAGCCCATCTGATGGCACCAGAACTCCTTTCCAAATTCAGCTGCGTGCATCCCAGGCACATAAAGCAGAACTGCATCCAAAGCACATCAGATAAATAAAAGAAGAAAGACGGCCGAAATGTTAGCTGCATGCTGTCACCAAGTGTTGAGCACTGGAAAGCATACCACAGAGATGTAAACGTACAAGGAAATTTAGGTTAAGAAACGCTTATTTTTAGAGTGCATGTATGATATGAGAGAGCACATATTTTCTGGAATTCATTAGGTAAAATTATCAGAACATTATTATTACATATGATTATTGCCTTAATATAATAACTGCTTTGCGTGTCTGGGTAAAAATGCACTTCTGATAGAAGCACTGCTGAATTATTTTATGCCTGTGGTTAGCACAAATTCTCATTCTGAAGCTGTAACAAAGTTCAGACAATCTAAAGAAAAGAGAGATGGAAAAACATCATTTATAACTTCGAGGTGCTGTCATTCATAACCTTAAAATATTCAATGAAGCTGTACAAAATATCTTTTTTCAAATTTCAAAAATAACTAAACATAATATAGGTAAAAACATTCACTGTATACATCCTCCAGATACTGTCATTCCCTGAAATTAATTAATTTTGCATTTTAAAAGTATGTAATTGCATGAAATACAATAGTACATTTTTGTAGAAAACATGTCTCAGAAATACTTTGCTAACGTTAGAAACAGACTAGTTTCTGGCTTTTTTTTTCTTTTCATTAAAAAGTGAATCACATCCAAAGGCTGCATTATGTCCTTAGGAGCTTCTAATGCTTCACCTTATTAATTTAACTTTTTGTTAAATGAAAGGTTCTTACCATTTAACTGTCTTTCAGGTTGTGTCAGGCTGCAATGCAAGATTTGTTTGCAGAACAGCCTTAAGAATAATGTATTGTACTTCCCTGATGTAGCTGTGTCATAGTCACCTCCCCCATCTGAGTTCATTGGTAAGATTAATGCATGTAGAGTTTAGTGTGTGCATTCGGCCCTGAGCCAGTAAATGTTAACACAGTGACAGGGAAGTGCATCTGTGCAGAAGGCCTCTGATTTCAGTACGGGAACACAGAAACCCGCCACTGTTGGAGACAAGGTGTTTACAGGACAGGGACCTTTGAAAGAAATTAAAACACAAAGCAGTCCAACTCTGCTTTCATAGCAGCCCATTAAACAAACACACAAAAAACCTGTTTACTCCATTTTACTTCATTTCCTAGTAATGTAATTTCAAATAGTATCAGAAGACTTTATGTTGGGAAAAAGAAGGACCATTCAACAGAATTACCTATGAATTAACTCAGTTCTGAAGGGGAAAAAAAAAAAAAAAAAAAGATAATCACAAATGTAATATTCTCTTACTTTGTTGTGTTTATACTCAGATAATTTCTACCAGTGTGTCATTCTACAAAGACCACTTTCTGACTCACAAGCAGTCCTCCCAAGCAAGCTCCAATATCCTACTCCTGAAAATAAGTTACTGTCTCATTGGAGTAACTGCTTCTTCAGCCTGAGTTGCAATTGGGTTACCATGTGAGTAAGAGCTGTCCGTAGTGAAGCAATTTTCTATGTGCATGAAAGGCCTTCCAAGAGGGATTCAACAGAGAAAACCTCAATTCTGCAATGTCAGCAGCTAATATTATGCCTGTGAGCCATCTAAATAGCTGATAGGGGGTTCTTGAATGCATAAATATTTGCAAAATGGGAAGTGACATATTTTTGATCCACAAGAAGGAGCAGAATTTAATTTTATTTCAATCATTTCATTGATTCAATTTTATTCCATTCAATCAATTATCACCGTTGTTTCTTCC
>JANEHK010000022.1:6033065-6059333 GCA_025960845.1 Tachycineta bicolor | reverse complement strand
ACATGATCCTACTCCTTGTCTTTAGTTAATTAAGCCATACAGCCAAGACAATAAGGGCAACTTCGTTTCATCCTCACTGCCGAAAATAAAAAGTTATGGTGGAAGAGGTGGTGTGGCCAGAGGGAGAGAAAGAGAGGGAGAAGAAAATTGGGTCCATTCAGTAGATCAACAGATACATATTGTTAGGAAGTGTCAAATCTATCTGTTTATATACAGAAGTGTATATGTACACGTTCCTATATATATATATATATATATATACAATCACATTAATTTGGTATACACCAGGTTCCAAAACACTACAATTTCTCTCATGAAGGAGACACACAAAAAGACTAATTTCACTTACTTACAGCATTTAAGGGATTGCCTTAATTTTTAAACTGTGCATATGTGATGCTCCTGCTGTGAGCTGAGTGAAGAAAGTTAAATTTGTAGTGATTTTTCCACTGAGTATGAGAATTAATCTCTTGAAAAGTTAAACTCTTGCTACAACCTCAAATTTCTGAAGACACAACTTAGTCCCACAGATTTTCCCACGGATTGCCAGACTTGATATTTAAGTGTTTATAAGATGCCTTGACTAAATATTAGAACAATTTTTAGAATTTGATTAAGGCCACACAAAAGGCTTTCTTTCATTAACAATTTTAGCTGTAAGTGCCATGTTACAGATCATGGCTAGACAGAAATTATAAATAAGCTAGAACTGCAACTATTGGAAATACTAGCTTGTGATTTTTAAGACTGATTAAAAAATAAATAAGTGCCATATTTTCCAGTCCAAAGGAAATAACCTTCCAATTTCAGTGAGGGCATTAAATGTGCCCTTTCCAGCTGCTTACCAGTGGTCATTCCATTACCAGCAAGTTGAGAAGAAAGTTACATGACTCATATCTCCGTCCCTTGGAAAAGCCCCTTAAGCATTCTCTGTGTCAGCACCCTGCTGCTGCCACAGACTCTGAGTCTCCTTCAGAACTTATTCTTATTCTGACAGCAGCCTCAGGCCCGTGCTGAGCACCCCTTCTCCTGCCCACATCTCTCCTGCCTTGCAACAGCCCAGCTCCCAGTAAGCTGGCTATCACTGCTGCTCAAAACAGCCCAGGAGATCTGGCTATCACTGCTGCTCAAAACAGCCCCCCTTGCACACCATGGCTTGGTGCATACTTAATTTGCCCTCCTTTTGTGCAGAAGCACCACCCACCCCCTTCACAAGGTTATTAATGATACCCACCCATACTCCTCCTTCTCCCCAGGTGTGATTTCAGGCACTCTTCTCAGCTCACTGTTTCCAGGTGATGCTGACTGGTGTTAGTGATGCAGAAATTAATCCACCAGCACTGTTATAGTGTGCTGTGGGCAGTGTCTGTGTGAGGAAATTGCTTCCTGGCCTAAAAGCACTAGATTTTTACTAGCAGAACAATGCCTTCCAGCAGTTTAATTGAATTATCAGTGCTGACTCTCATTTTAAATATTTTTGCTCTTCCTCCCAGATTCTGTGTCAAAGCATCCCTCTTTTTCATTCCAACTTTGCAAAATGTATTTTCAAGATGACACTGCACATACTCTTCCAAGCAATCCCCTCAAACACCTGTGCCATTTGCCTGCTTGATCTGAAAACTCAAGAAGAAAGAACACCTGAAAATAAAATCCTGGTAAGATGACTGATCTTACTTCTTTTTCTTTTTTTTTTTTTTTTTTTTTTTTTTTTTTTTTTTTTTTTTTTTTTTCCCCTATAATCTCTACTGTAATATAAACAGCAAAATTGTACTAAGCATATATAAGGAAAAAACCCAAGTAGTAATATATAAATACTTGAAAATCTGGTATCTACAAGTGTTTTTTCCATTTATTTCAGCAGCAAGAATAAGTACTTATCATTTATGGAAAAATGGATGACATTGGACAAGAAATCTGAAGCAATATATTCTGTGAAATTTGTCAGGGTGAAAAAAAAAAAAACAAACCCAAACTCTTATCTTTCCCACAGAACATCATTAAATCCCAGGCTTGAGATGTACTGTATCTCTTCTGTGTAGAATGAAAGATACCAAAATTCTCATCAATATTGTGCTTGCTACTGGATGAAATCAGTAGCAAAATACAGCAAAGTTGCAAATAACAGTAAAAGAAAAGACTCTATGGGAAAATTTTATAATATACTCAGAAGATCCTGTAAAAGCACAGATTGTACCAAGGAAATCAGAATAAGAAGTTGTAAGCACTAGGCTGGGAAAAGTGGTGTTTAACGATACAAGGATGTGTACTTATCTGTAGAGTGCTCGTATTTTACAAAGTAAAGCTGAGCCATGTCAGTGACTAATATAAGAGTTAGGTGATACCAGCTGTAGTTTTTAGGCATCAGCAGCTGACATACTTCTCCATAAGTGGGCATCAAATTGAACAAGCAGGTGAGAATTCAGTTGCACACCCTTGCCAGAAATGGTTCAGAGCAAATATCTTTTTTCAGAACAAAATCCAGATCCTAGAACTCAGTTGGTTAAAAAACTCCAAACACAGTAAAGAATTGTATGAAAGTCACCATCATGTAAGAATATCAATAATATTCTGAATTTTTCCTATTTGTCTCGTACTTCATTAATTACAAGCTTAAAATTCAAAATTTAATTTAATGGGACTACATTATAAATCAAATTTTCCCAGTGCAGGGTCCACTGCAAATGTAGGCATGAATTTTGCAATTGTTCACAAGATCCCTCAGGTCCTAAATCAGTCCCTATTCTGACCTGTTCTTTGGGCTCAAACAAACAAACAAAAAAATCAATCAATGTTTAATCAGATAAACTGAAAGACTTGCTCTGTCTGAGGTGTGAGGCAACAGTCTGGAGCAGAGCAAATTTTTGGTGTTGAACAATGAAATCCTGTGCGAAGGGTCTGCATCCTGGATAGAGCCATTTCCACAAGAAAGCAGTGATTGAATGTAGCCAAGTAGGAGGATCAGTAGGTGAAGAAATCGAGAGTGCATGTGAAGAAAATCAGAATATATGATTGTTTTCTGGCAGTTGGTAGATGTGTGAGAGCAAGTGTACACACAGGGTTTTCTCTCCTTGTGGTTATGATTCTCACTTTTCAAATAAATAGTGACAATAAATGAAGGGATAAAACTTCACCTTCTCAATTAAGAGTTTGTAGAATTACAGTAAAGTAGCTAAGAATGTCAGCAAAAAAGTTTATCTGTTGCATACACAAGGATATCATTGCACCTAAAAATAAGTTCATAGAAGGAAGATTTTATATAAATTTTCTGTAGCTCCAAGAAAAGATAAAGATAAGTAATAAAGGTATTAAGTTGCATGATTTTGCCAAGGTCACTTTTAAGTAATCATGGTTTTGTTGGAGACTGATTTATGAGTGGCAAGTTTTGCCAAAAATGTTAAATCACATGATTTTTTTTAAATGATTAAATATTTTTAAAAATACTTTGATTTAATTTCAAATAAATTACAAAATAGTGTATTTTTTTCACATTTATTTTGTAGGATAAGGACACAGGAGAATTCTGTTGTACAAATAACAACTGTAGAACAAAATGGAACAGAGGACTCCCCTTAATTTTTATATTATTTCTTCATTTATGTGAAGCCCAAGCTATATTTGATGTTGCAATATGAAGCCTATTTAAAATTGCAGATTTTTTTCTCTATTGGAATTTCAGGATCCAACTACTACTCCTTTACTACTAAAAATGCAAAAATTTTCTTTGATTTTTTTATCTTTGTTAGGCATTGCAATTTCTTGAAACATTTAGATTTTTAAACATTAAATTTTTACATCAAAAATGTTAACTTTTAAAGCATTTTTAACCTTCTTAAACTTTTTAAAACTCTTTTTTAAACTTTCTTTGTCACTGTACTTCCAAAGCAAACATCTTTTTTTTCCACAAAGAAGTTTACTTTTACTACAATCTCATCACAAGATTGACAACAGAAACAAACGAGAGCAATGATGGCAAACTTCATGGCAAAAATTAAAAAAACTCAGTTATTTAGCAAATGCAACCTTACCTTATGGTTGATTATTTCAATATTTATAACTTGCAAAATAAATATACTAAAAACTGTTCAAAAATATTGCACACACACACCTTGCTTTAATTTTGATCCCTAAACCAGAAATTCCCTGGAGTCCTGCTAAGAAGAAGGTGAGTATTTTTTAATTCAGTTTGTTGAGGATGTGAATGGAGAGGAGGAGACAAAAAGACACAGACAGGAGAGGAAGGGCACCACGGTAATATCGTTAGTGAAAAAGAGAGGGCAGAAAAGAAAGCCAAATGTCTAGGACAAATAAAGCAGGACAATGTTATCAGGAAGTCTTAATACAAGGGCAACAGAGCCTTGAATTCAATGACAAGGTGATGAATTTGAGACATGCAAAACTTCACAGGGTGTGCCCGACATCTTGCAGAATTGTGTTCGGAGACTAACTTTTAATCATTTTACATTAGGCAGTGACTGCAAAATTAGGTCCAGAGTGTTTGGGAATGTGTCTGGAAAAAATGATACAATCTGTTTGTTAGATTATTTTCATTAAATAGAAGTATCTGAATGAAATGAAGAAAAATCAAATGTAAGATGAACAAAGTGAATTAATTCTATTACACTGTTGAAAAGTTTCCCAGGGGCAGTAGTGGACTCTCATTCTTTACAAGACAAAACACTTTAAAGAACAACCCCTCAGTGGCATAGAAAAACATTAGCTAACCTGTTGGGTCTTCACCGTGCTTTATTTCTGTGGAACTGAACAGAACCAAAGCAATAGAGCAGCATTAACAAACTGCAAACACTATTTTAGGAAAAAAAAGCAAACAACAACAACAACAACAAAAAACAACAACAACAAAAAAACCAAACAAAAAACCCAAAACAATAACAACAACAACAAAAAAACACCCAAAAAACCCCAACCAAAAAACCACACACAAACAAACAAACAAACAAACACCCCCCCCCAAAAAAACCCCCAACAACAACAAAAAAAACACCCACCAACCCTTATTCCATCAATGTTTGTGTGACCTGTGAAAATGCAGGTAGATAAGTTTTTTGCTACCCTGACAGAAAGAGTAGTACCAAAAATGCTAGTGTTGGTGCTTTTGCAAATATGTGTTAATGCAGATGTCCTAGTCCAGAACGAACTACACATCTGTTTTAAAATCTCCTAGTTTCACGAAATATGAAGCACGAAATTTTATTAAACAATATCAGTAACATAACAAGCAAAGCAATACTGCATGCTACACAACACAAATACTGAATTAGAATATAAAGCATTCACGTGAAAGTACGGTCAAATGCTGCAGAATTATCCACTGCACTAACTTTATCTGAGCATAGTACTGTTTTACAGAAAATTACTGTGAAAAAGAAGCCCTAATAAAACCTTATCTATTCAGTGTTGATTTTTTTTGTTTTAATATTGAGTACTTTCTGTATAATTTTGACAATTAGTTTCTCACAGAATACTATGAAAAATATTTTTTAAATATTATTGTGCTAAAAAAAAAAACAATTAAAATAGTCAGTCCTGTGATACAAAATGAAGCAATAAATAAGTCTTGCTATGGAGTCAAACAACTAAATTAATGTCATCCCTGGATCTGTAGGTTTGCAACAGGAAAGTGAACAGTGCAAAAAGCAACACTGCTGTGCTATATTTCATAACTGTCATGTTCTCAACTATGAAAACTTGCATGCTTGCTTCCACCTTTCAGAAGTAAAACCCTACAGTATTGTAGGAGTGAAGAAGTGGTCACACAGAGCTATTATCACCCTGTCCTTCAGTGTTAAGTTTTTATTTTGATAGCACTCTACCTGAAAATATTGTAAGAAAAGTCAAGTAAAACTCATCTGGCCCCATGCCTGCTCTGAAGGTGACAAGGGTACAAGCAGAGAAGGGTTATAAACAATACTGAGGGCTAAAAGTTGGAAACTGTGCAAGAGCCTGATTGCTGTTATGGCCAGAAACCCTCACAATGGCACACAGAATGTGCTATCCATAGTGCTCTGCCCCTTTGTTGTAGGCTTTGCTCACACATGTAATTTGAAAAAATACCACAAAGAAATTTTCAGGGATTTTCCTTGAAAGCGGGTGCACCTGCCTTCCCAGTGTAACACTACTCTTTGTATATATCTGAAAATGCTATCTGAAAATTTGTATTTAATAGGACAAGTTTAGGTCTTTTCCATAGCCACTGTATTCCACCTTCAACTCCTTCCCTTAATTAGAAGCTTGCAGATAATATTCAACATCCACCTGATCTGTTGTAGTTGATTTCATGTGCATTATTTTTCCCCTTATTGATCGTATGTTTTTATACTACATAGTGCATAGAAGTTGGAGATACAGTTACTTAAAACAGAAGTCCAGACTGCATGTTTGTTTCTAACCTAGTCATTTTCCTATTGCTGTTATCTTCATTGAAGGTATTATTCATGATCCCAGTACAGCTCTATAGTAATAGTCTCTATGTTGCAAAACTGTATTACAGAAACATGCTGTCTGGCTGTTTTGGCATTCCTTTATTTATTCCTTATTCCTTTATCAGATCCTTGGAATAGGATATTTTTATTTCAAATTATATAACTAAGTCTTTTAAATGCATTTTTAAAGAAGAAATGCCTAATCCCTATGCATATAGCAAAACTAAAGGCCAAAAATAGAGCCAGAGCGGTTGAATGGTAAATTATATATTCTAGTGCAACATTTTTTGTCTCTCTCCATCTCTTACCATGTGAGTGATAATGCTCCAGACGAATATCTCGCCTTAGAGAAAAATTGTATAGCAACCTAAAAGGTTTTGGCTGATACTGAGGCTGACTTGGCCTTTGTGGATAAGCACATTTCAGAAACTCTTCTTGAGCCTTTTGACACTGACCAGACACTGCTTCTCAACATTCTAAACAGAAGGGAATTAGGTATTTTGGTGAAGAACAGGTAGTATGAATGTAGGCAATACAAGGTTAACAGATTTTTTTTTTTTTCTTTTAAATTTTAACGACTTTTTATTTCACATTTTTCCCTCTCTATATTCTGTGAAAGGTGAAAAAAGTAGAAAATAAAATATTTTAACATCTCAGCAAACCACTGGTGTGACACTAAGCCTGAGCAGGACGTGGGGTCTGCTAAGACCTAAAGAAGACCCAAAAGCCTAAATATCACCCTTAACTTCTATTTCTGTGCATAATTTGTATCAGTTCTTCTTTCATCTTCCAGCTTTCATATTGCTACCACTCTATCACTATACTATTTTTATGAGAGATCAGATTCTCTCTTCTGTAGGAATCTCACAGTGATCCCCACCAGGCAACTGATTTTTAGCAGAAACTCCTGTTAGAGTCAGTGGGAAATTCTAATTAAAAGTCCGTGTCACAATCTAACCCAAAATGAGCAAAAAAGTCGTTGAGAAAGTCAAGAAATAAATGACAACTTAATCCAAAATCAGAGGCTTTGCGTGAGGTCCTAAAAGTGAACACTGAAGCATATGCATTGTCTTTGGTTTTGGACTACACTCCAGGTATATAGATAAAAATAATCAGATTTTTTTTTTTTTTTCTCAATCCACAAACAAGTGGATTGAGAAACAGACAGGAAAAAGTAAACTCATATCAATGAATTTGAACTCATGCCTGTGTGGAGATTTTTGCCACATTATGTTGTACATATTTCATGCTTAGTTAAAAAAAAGTAAAAAAAAAAAAAAAAAAGCAATTATCAAGTATTCCTTTTTGATTGCTCTTACTTTAGGAGTATAATTTTTATTCTTAAAATGTTCCTGCATGCTTTTAATTTCAAACAACTGTTACACCACTGACACATTGACAATATCATATTCAATGACATTTATTTTCCTATTGTGTGTTGCAGTATTTTTCTGTTAACTATTCAAAAATGCCACCTTCTTTAAAATTCTATTTTGATCTTCATTTGAAATTAGTAGATTTTCTCTTCTGACCTCATTCTACCAAAACACAGTGCTGGTCTCCAGTGAAAGGAAGGATCCTTCAGTAAAAGGCAAGATAGGACCTGGCACAGCAAATATCCAGGGTATCTGCTCTGATATCCTGCAGCTCAGTATTCAGGTTCTGTGCTTGACTGTTTTGTCATCAATATTGAAAGAGTTTAGACATTCACACAGCACATTTTACAGTTAGGAGAAAAGAAGATACTCCATTGCTCACTAGTAAACTACAACAATATTTACAAAGAGCAAATCAGATACAAATCCTGACACTTAATGTGTGTCCAGGACTTTTTTTTTTTTTTACATACTGAATTTGTGTATAACTGTAATCACTAATGCAAAGTAGAATCCTTTAGTTATTTTCATATTGCACCTAGTAAACTAAGAGTATGTCCTTCTTACTAGGACAAGGGTATAGTCCAGTATCATATCTCTATGAAGTGTTTAGGATAAAGGATTCAGCACCAAGAAAAGACAAGGAATTTTAAACTGGACTCCGCTCTAAAACAATCCCTACTTTCTGACTACATAGGAATGCACCTTCTAAACTCTCCCAGACTGAGGGGAGATATGACCGTCCAGTAACAGAGCTGACTGATTGCCCACTGTGTAGTATTTGCTTATACCCATATGAATTTCTTCATTCCTAGAAGACTGAGAAAGTGGAAGTGTACCCCAGCTCCACTGATGGCAGTCAGCCAAAAAGCTCCACCTATCTATTTTCCCACTTTTCTCTGGTTTTGTGGAGATTGGTATTGAAGCTTAAAAAGGAACAGCCAAGTTTTATCTGCAGTTTTGTTATGTCAGAAATTCCTGATGTCCTACATGACATTTCACTGATTGCTAGATTTGGGTCAGAAAAGAAATTTCCTTGAAGGCACATGTCTTGATATTTGGCTTTATTGTTCTTTTCCCTGCATTTCAGGAAGGAAATCATAATCTTTCAGCTGCTGAGTGTCTACTACAAGATGCTGAACAGTCTCAGCTTCTATTAAAATTAAAATCAGCGTGTCACAGAAACACTTAGCTTTTTGCAAGATTGTATCTTTGCTTGGTCCTGAGGGAAAAATGGCAGGGCAGAAATTAATCTGGCCAAAGCATGAAAGTTTTGAGAACTTCAGTTGATCTGCCTAATCTATGCACACACATCTGGCTGGATTCTTTTCATTATGGAGCTCTATTTAAAATTTAGAGACAGAAAAAGCGAGGAAGAGAGGGGGGGAGAGAGAGAAACAGAGAGAGAGAGAGAGAAACAGAGAGAGAGAGAGAAAGAGATAACCCATTTGAAAAATGTATAAAGCATTTATTTTTACTTCATTTCAGAATTTGCTTACAAAGATGTGAAACTCTCAGTTGAGTCCATCAAGATTTAACTAAAACACATCAAAATGGGACCGGTATTAAATGGTCAAACCTAGGAGAAAGGTAGTCTAATGCACCCCAGACTGATTCTTTCCTTATGAAAATTTCTTTCTGATTCTTGATTTTGAAGATGAATTCCCTGGATAAACTCAGCATAAGGATTATACCGACATAGGCTTTTTATGAAGGTCTGCTGAATTCAGTGCTTGACCCCAATGCCAGGGAGATTTAGCACTTTCTTTATTATGTGACTGACTGATCCAGCTGTCACCCTCATCCTGAAATCCAGTTTCTGTTGTGATCCTTACTGAAAAGATGTTCGCAAAAGTTTATATACCACCACTGTAAGTGAGAAGTACAAAATCATTTTCCCAGTTGCCTGGAGGTCAGCCATTTTTTTTAGAATAAAACTTCAGTGTTTTCCTTGTCTTCAATAAGTTTGCTGAAATTATCTGGAAAATAATTATTCTATGTAGATTTATTCCATTTATTTATCATGGTTTTCTAAAATAAGTGATATCTAGGCTTTCAAAAGCAGGTGGCCTTTCTAATAGTTATTGCAGATAAATATTTGAATTTAATTTTATCTTTAACTAAACTAATATGTACAGGAGAACCCTCTGCTTTCTAACTGGACATTTAACTAATACTTCTTGATTTTATTCAGGAGATCTCCAGAATTCTCTGGAATGAATTTCAGGATAAGAAGCTTTGACAAATTTTAACAAAATTTTTGGTTGGGTGAGACACTGACACACAAGTTAGGCTTCCATAAATTTTGTGTGTTTGAAACTTATTGAAGATGATCTATTTAATTAGCAGCTAACTGCCAAAGCAAATCAGGAGTTCTGCTTTCTGGGAATACTTGAACTGAAGAACACCAACCCTAAGGCTTCCTAATTTTGCATTAAGTTGGACAACTGTTTCTCCTACACCAAAATATTAAGACTATGAGTATGAATATTTAGATTTCCATAGTTATCTTAAATAATCTATTGAAACTTTGCATCTAGCAGCTCTCAATCCAAAAGTCAAAGACACCTTAAAAAGTGGCTTAGTTATTAAATCAGCAGACTTCTCAAAATAAGTAAAAAAGTTTATGTGTAATTGATTCAAATTTATTTTGTTTTCCAAGTTGCCCTGCTTTCAGCTTCTTGTCTAATTTCATCCTACTGCTAGCTGTCAAACTGCTATAGAACTCTTTCTTCACTGGAGAGAGAGTTGTCACCTAAATGTGCAGCTAACATGGGAAAAAAAGTGCAGCTGCCAGTACCCGGAATGATAAAACATAAAATCAGACCAAGATCCAAACTGGTTCCCAAGCAGTGCTGAATATGCTCTTGAGCAAATCTGTGCTTTGAGGCAGTGTCTAAACAGAGGACTAGTTCTGGCAAAATAATATGGCAGATGCTTACTAGTTAAAGCATAGTAAGTACCTTACTCATAAACAGTGCTGAATATTCCTTAATTATACATGTATAAATAAACTCCAAGTTAGATACCTGCAGTAGCAACTCAACTCTGCCATTATTGAGTCAAGTTGATGGCAAATGATGAATTTCACAGTGAAAATACGTACTTTTAAGTATTTTATAAAGAATTTAAAATTGAAACAAAAATATTATGAAAGAATAATTCCCTCAAGCTTTATTAATATATAAAAACTTACTCTTAAAAAAGACATATAATTTTGGAGAAGGAAGAGGTCTTCTGAAAGACAGAGTTGAGAGATTACCCTGTTTAAAAAAATAATAAAAGCCTCCAAGTAGTGAACTTCATAATCAAGAGTATCTTATTTTTTTTTAATAAAACTTTATGAAGAATTTGAGATATGAAGTGCCTTCTCTTCATCTATGTATACCTATACATCTTATACATTAATGTAAATTATTAATTCCTCACATACACATATATACATACTTAGCATTTTGAGGGATGCTGTGTCACTTTCAATATCTTTGCAGATAAAGAGAGGGAAAGGGTTTTTTTTTATTCCTGATTTATAAATTAAGATCAACAGATCACATTTTGACATTTTAGAATACTATATAATTTTATATTTTGTTTCATTTCATTACTTGAAATTTACATTTTATGGAATATTTTAAATGGCAATTAACATACAAAGACAAATTTTAAAAGATATTAGAATTCTTCCAATATTCTTAACTGATTAAGGGAAATTTGATGTTATTTCCTTCAAGATGTTTTTTTCTTTTGTGAGAAAGACTAAGTTGTTTGTTTTGTGAAATACTGATTAAAATATAGTTTATCAGTCTGTAATCTGATGTAACTTACTGTAGAGAAAAGTTTACTACTAATTTACACACGTTATATACCTATCTTGAAGAGAAGTCTTGTAGCAAAACCATAGATCATGTAATTTAATTAAATTTACTCAAAGAAAAAAACCCTTTTTCTTTACTTTACTAAGTTTCAGACCTTAGCATTTTGGAAAAGCAGTTCCAAAACTCTACAAACTTTGTTGTAATAATCCATTCCTCTCTAAATCCATTATATTGAGTACAAATTTATCTGGAACTTTAACCTAGATTATGAAAAATAAATTTCACACATACATTGTAGAATGAGTCTTCACAACAAAATTATAGCAAAACTTCTTATTGTAAATTACTGTGCAGATAGGTTCAATTGCTGTATAAAATTTATCCTTAGCTTTGCAGTGCTTTACTTTCTGACTGGCTGAAGAGTCTCTAATTCTATTCATCACTGCACATTTTTTACCTCTCTAAGTACCTACCCTATATATCCTTTCCTGCTGTTTGATAGAGTGAACCAACCAGAGAAACTGCATGTGCATAATATGTATGGGGTTACTTTTTGACAATCTTACTTCCACAATCCCCTACCGTATTTGTTAGGTTGGCCCAAGAAAACAAAGTTTAAATATTGCAAAAATGCATTATTATTATTATTATTATTATTATTATTATTATTACTACTACTACTACTACTACTGCTGCTGCTATTACTACTACTACTTGTAGTATTGTTATTAGCAAAAGAGGGCTGGCAAACCTCAGGGAAGAAAAAAACCCCATTTGATTATCTTCTCATATTTAATCATGGCAGACACAAATTAATTTTATTAACCATCACTGGGGACAACTAAAGTCAATAGGTCAGATGGGTTTGTAAAGGCTGATTTCTAACACTGATGTCCCCACTGCAGAAAGATCTTGTCAGTTACCCTGAAGGACAGCAAAGCTCTCATCCCAAGAGCAGCAGCTACGTGTTTGTTCTCTGTGTTTACTTCTGACAAGAAAATCATCCTCTGCACTGGCATGGAGGAAAAGACAGCAAGCACAGAATATCTGAGGGGGGGAACAAGAAATGGGATGTGGAGAAACCACAAGAGACAGATCCTGTGAAGTCTATACCCACATTTGCACCAACCTTTTGTGACATCTAATACACACCAAGATATAGCTGGCATCATTAAATGGCATGGTAGTATTTGAGCAAGAAAAGCTGCATGGGAAAACATGTAAGATAACCCACTGATTTTGTCCTGCCCAGTTACTATTGGAAATTATAGTAAATTTGGATTTCCTTCCAATTTGGATTTCATTCTGGTACTGTGATTCTGTGATTTATTGTTGACAGCTCTTTTCTCCCCCTTTTATTTCCTTTTTAAAAACCATATAATTTTTATTAATTTGGAAAGTTGGGTTTTGTTTGTTTGTTTGTTTGTTTGTTTGTTTGTTTGTTTTAAAATCTAATTAAGCATACAGTGATACAAAGAAATTCCACGCTGGAGTAAACTTTCTCTAGGTAGTGTAATCTATATTGTACATAAAATACGATCTATATTGCATATAGTATATCTATTTTACATATATGTGTGCATATGTATATGTGTGTAGAAATATAAACAGATATAAATATAGATATATGTATACACGTATAACTATAAATGGTGCACAGTGATGGTGCACCGGTGATGGTGCCAGTAAGACATAGAGAACAACTTAGAGATACCAAGTCAGCTCTAATACCATACTGTCAAAGTGCTTGAGTTTGGTGGCCTGGACTATATGCTTCTTATCAAACAAGGTGGCTGAACATTCATGCCATGTTCAAACTGAAAGTTAAGGATGAAACCAGAACAGGTCTCTCTGAAAGTAACCTGGCCTGGTGTCCTGTCAGTGTCTACTCAAAGACAATAATTTATAAATTATTTGACACTCAGTAGTTTTAACCTTCTACAGGCATTTATAAAGAGATCTGGATTTTGCAATAGTGCCAATATCATTCATTGACTTCAGTAGAAAGGTGCAAGCATCTTTAAAAGACAGTGCAAACTGTCTAAGACACAAAAATTGGAAGATTTTTTTTTTTTTTTACTATTGTAAACATGTTGCTATAGACCATAATATAGTGATGTATAATATGCTATATTTGTACTTCACACACTCACAGAAAGGAATAATTCATACACTGTGTTACCAGAAACTGTGAAAAAAGGAAAAGGCAGTAGATACCTATCTATGTTGAATAGATGGGAGGAATATGCCAATATCTAATATAATTAGACCTTTGGGATTTTTAGCACCTTTTAATTTCTGATTCTTAAAATATCTATCATGCTATCACGATAAGTCTCTATTATGTGTGCTTTTCAAAATGAACATGCAGATGAACTAGCCACATTTATCTTTAGAAAGCAGTTTATTTGAAGAGTTAGCCTTAGGCAAAAACTTCACCTGTAATCAAATAACTATCAAATAATAAAGATTTAGGAATAAAAAAAATATCTGAGAGCTGATCTAGTCAGTCCTTTCAAGAATGAAGGACTGTAACCTACAGCAAATTCTCTGGAGTATTCTTCAGCCCTAGTTTAAATCATTATTTCCTTTCAATCTAACACACCATCCACCTTCTCACTAGGAGTTTTTTCAGGTACTCAGACAACGGTCTCCTGTGCTCATGTTTTTAATCACCTTTCTTAGATACACAGTCGATCACATCAGCATGGCCCTAATGTTACACTGTATTTTGTGTTTTATCGGCCAGGTTTGGATTAACCTTAAAGAAAACTCGGGGTGCATGCAGAAAATTACCAACACAATGCAAGCCCTTGGTTGCTGGAATTATTCTTTATCCAAGCACCCACCCATATTTCCCTTGATCATCAGTCAGCTTAGTCACTTTTTGTAAGCTTTTCTTCTGAAGCAATTCCTCCATTCTGTTACTTTAATAAGTTTTTACTTTTTTTTTCTTCTTTACATTTTCTCTGTTTGACCTTTTTTTCTTTTTTTTTTTTTTTTTAACAGCAAGCTGTATTCTAGGTAGTCTAATATTCCTATGTCAAAATTATGGGTTCCCAACAGGATGTTTTAAAACGTACTGCATATGAGATATTGCTGCTATTTCTTCGTGTTTGGTTGGGGGTTTTTTTAATCACATTTTATCCTTGTAAGTTGTCCTCTTGACCCTTTGGTCTTTTTCTAACTCAGTACCTGTATCTATTGAATTTTTTTTTGTGTTTCAGATATTTTTTTTCTCTCACTTTTTTTTTTTTTTTTTTTAATGTCAAATCTGACATCGAGGTTTCCAGAAAATATTGCTAACTTGCCTTAATTATGCCAGTTTTTTTTACTTCCCCCATAAGTTTTTATAGCACCTCCAAATATAGTAACATGAGTTGTTTCTTTTACACTCTCCAAACTACTTATACATAAATACACTCAGATTTAAATTCAGTAGTCATAGACTTAGATAATAAACTTTCTTAAAATTAATAAAGTGTCTGCAATTATTTAAGCTTCTTTGGGGAAGGATATATATTTTTTAATTATTAAAGCATTAAAATTGCATTTTCTTTAGCTTATTTTTGTGTTAATTCATAATTTTGCACTTGAGAATTCACATATCCTGTGATCTTTAACACCATGCAACAGGTGGCAGGTTATACACAGGATTGGGCTTTACCTGAGGGAGCTAAGATACAGGGATGATAGATAACATATTAAAAAGAGATCAGAATCCAGTTTAAAACTGAAAATACAGAATATTGTATCCATTCATGAGAAATAGCAGTTTTATGTATGATAGTGTGAACCTAAGACTTTGTTTTAGGAGATGCTGAACTTAAAAGTCACCATAAGACAATTAAGGCTGCCTGAAAATCAGGGACCTTACAGGATTGGGCTCAATGACGGGGAGTTAGTACAGCATCGTTTTTATTTGATAGGTCTTTATTTGATAGCTTACATTCCTACAGACACTTGAATATATACTGCTTATAAAGCATATATAAAAATGTACACAAGCTTACTTTTTCAGAGATGAAAGTGGATTAACATTTCAAATTTTAGTGAGAAATTAAACCTTTTCATTATATAGAGTATCTTTTGTTTATTGTGTGTACAGCCAGGGCATGTTTCTGTATTTTGTATGATATTAGCAAAATGTGATCAGATGACTGACTTTCGTTTCTATGAACTGGCATATCTCTTCAATGATACTCTATTTTGTGGATGTTGAGAGACATAAGCAAAAAAAGTGAGTATTTCTAAGCAAAATGCTTCAAAATTATATACTTTCAAAGAGACAGAAATATTTCAAAAATGTAATTCATTTATGCTCAAAACAGAGACTTCTTCTGGGAGAATTCACATAGCATTGTCTATCAGCAGCATTTAGAGCAGGAATGGTATCTTTCAAACGCAGCATTTATAAGTCACCACTTGTCATAAAATGTAGCTGTATGTTCAAGGGGTTTGTAGTAATAGCCTTTAATTAAACTGCAGACTGTTAGAGGGTTTCTGTTACCTTTGAAGTTCTTAATTATTAGTTGTATTCAGCCTTTTATGTCACACTTAAGGTTAAATTAATTAATTAATTAAAATATACCTACAAGAGAAATAGAGACTTTACTTGTTTTATTTTGATTTTTGAATTTCAAGGTTTTTAAAATAATAGTGGATATTTACTTTTTCTTTTGTTGGCATACCAGAGTACAGTGTACACTTAAAAACACAGTAGATTTTTATGGGAATAATCAGTAAGCATGATGCATGTAAATGAGCTGTTTTCTATGCATGTCTGGCAAAAGTGCTAATTAAATAGTTGGTATTCAAGGCTGTGCTCGTTCATTGTTTAGTGACATAGAAATCCAGTGATGTGTGCCAGCAGACATTTTAAGTTTAATGTTTTCTCCTCTATGTTCTTTGACATGAAATGGTGGCACCATGATGAGAACACTAGTGTAAGCAAAACACTGAAATATGCTTTAATAATGTTTTAACCATGTAGTGTCAGTAGTCTAGTTTTCTAATGAATTTTTAATCTCTTTCTTCATATGAGGACATTATGAGTTATCACTGATGCATATTAAATCATATACAGAAGTCATTTTCTCACTAAATTTACATAAAATGGCAAAATGCTTATGCACCAAATGGGGCTTACTATGTCTGGTACAGTAAATATGCCTTTGCAGGTTTTCTGCAATCAAACTCCTGATGATGCCTGTGATGATTTCTACAGGGTGATTAGACCCCAGTCTAGAATTAAAATTTGCATGAGGCTGAAAATAAAGTTATTTTGTGAGTACAGCTAAATGGACAACCTAGTGCTTCTAATAACCACCAGGCTGCTTATTATGGGCTTCCACATTTAGCACTGAATACTGACTTGAAATAGACACAACCCATTGTCTTAATTTTGCAATTACGGAATTATCTCTAACACTCCCTGTTAAATCTGTAGCCGATGAAATCTTCCCAGCTCCTCACTGTTCCTCAGTGTAAGTTAAAACTGCTGTTCTTCTCTTCCTGTTACACACACTCACCTTTCACCCATATTAACTCTTTCCTTCTTGTCTTCCTACTGATAGAAATTCTCTATATTAGCCAAAATATATTATAATTGATAACAAGTTCACAGTAAGAATGGCACCACTGTTGCAATATTATTAACCCAAACCGAACTCCTTACATTTAATGAAGGAAACTTTGTTTTCTCTCTCTCTCTCTTTCATTTTTGATACTGGGAGCATTTTTTGACCTGGTGCAAAAAAGTCGCTATTTAAAAATAAATGTATGCTTTTCCCTGCACTTATTTGGAATTAGTCATGATAATTAATTAATTAATTTGCTATATATTATTTAGCTATTTCAACTACAATTATAGTAATTTATTTATCAGTAACAAATTTACATAACACACTTCAAAATCCAATGGACTGGAGAGATATCAGAAGGATCTCCAGGAATGTGCATAATGACTCTGGACATAAGATTAACTTAACAATATAGTGCTGTGCAAGATATTAGAATCTATTACATAGCTGTATATGATGAATCACTTTTAAAAGATGAAAGCAAAATAATCACTTTCTCTTCTCAGTTTTATTGTAAGCAAAAGACAATATTTGAGCACAGACTAGGAATCAAATTATTCTACAAGAAATAAAGTGTTATTCCTACAAAACTGGAAGAATATTTAAATTTAAATATAGTTTACAATGTCATCCCAGAGTCTCTCTCTCTCTCTCTCTCTCTCTCTCTCTCTCTCTCTCTCTCTCTTTTCTTCAACTATTGTGGAAAATGTCAATTTAATTACAGTATCATTAAGTGGTTACTTGATTTTGTGTAGTTTAGTCTATCCCATTAATCAGCAAGGGTAAAGGACAATGCAGGGAAGAAATGGAAGTTTTTGTTACTGTTGATACTCACAAACTGGGGACAGAGGCGACTCACTCTTATTAACTCTGTTATGGATCTGTATTACAGAATTGTGTTAGCGATAGATATTCCCTCAGCACAAGAAGTCACAGAATCAAAGAAGCACAAAACTAACTAAGCTGGAAATTACCTTTTGGAGAGAAATTAGAGCGTATGGATACGATGGAACATAGTAAACTCACTTCATGATGGTGCAAATGATGATACAGATCATAGGTTTCTAGACTCAAAGTTATGAGTTTGCATATGCCAATTGTGTCCATGTATATTAAAGAGGATCTACATAGCTGTTATATGAGCCCAGCCATATATGAAGAATTATGGGAATTTAGAGGAAGACATAAAATTAATAAATTTTCCAGCAATATATTTATGTCCACTGGTAAAATAGTGGTAACTCATAAAGTCCCAAGTACTCAGCTGAAGAGGAATCTCTCCAATGGATGCTTACACCAACTACAGCCACAGAGAAATATTCTATTTTGAAACAATTTTCGAATGTGGAAAAATAAGTGGAGAAATATCTCTGGTTCTGTTTCAGCCTGTACCACCAGCAGCCTGTACCTTCCTACACACCTAGAGCAGCAATTGCTTTCTGTGATAGAAAACCACTAAAGACAGTAATTTTTATATATATATATGTACATACAAAAGAAAGCTAATTTTACCTATTCTGATCTACCATCTACCACTACTGCTGCTGAATTAGATGAGAGGAAACTGCATGTGTGATACCATCCTTGCTGAGCAGGTTTTCTGTTACTGACTCCAGCTTTCTCATACAAGGTTATTGTAGGTTAGATTCCAATTACATTAAATTAGTACTGTTATTCTGATGATAATGACATTGTTTAATTATGCCCTAAAATCTTGTTTCTTAAAGATAATATTCTACATGACAATGATACTGAAGTATTTTTATGTTAATGTCCCTTTCAATCAACTGACATTAGTAACAGAGACGTATTTTTTAAAATCATTGTTAAATAACTTTTATATGCCCCTTTTCATTGACACAGGGTTTATTCTGAAGGAAAAATTATCCTATTCAGACTATACAGGTTCTTTTTCAAAAGGTGAAATGATGCTCCTATTTGAATCAAAGATAGACCTACCAAGTTTTGAACCAAAGCAGAAAACTAATTTTTCCAACAAACTCTTCTAAGACTCTAAAGAAGACAAACTGCTGACAATCTTGCATATTCATTTACTTGCAAAGTTCATTTTGACTTGGATTCTACGTTCCCTATGCTGAGGTACAAGCTGGAGGGCAAAAGGCTAAGCAGAAGGTGATTCTTTTTCACAGTTTCCTGTGGACTGGCAACCTTGCTCCCTTCTGCAACCTTGCTCACCCACCTCACAGTACCATCAAAACCATAACAGTCATTAAGCAAAGAAACTCTGGGTTCTTATCAGATGATACACTTCAGCACAGATGTTTAAATCATCAGTGTTTAGGAGGAGTGAACACCCATTCACTCGTGGTGTGAATCTTGAGCCTGTCCTGGGCACTTTCAGGAGCTGAACTTCAATGATCCCTGTGGGTCCCTTCCAACTTAGGGCATTCTATGATTCGGTGCTTCATATTTCAGTAAGAGATGAAGGAACTGAGAAATATGGCAAGAAACGCAACTACACCTGGAGGAGAAAGAACAGTTTTGTCCTGAGCTCAGTGCTTACCATGATTTTTCCTACATAAAATATAGGTATTTACCATTCTAACACAAACCGCCTTTAAAATGTGTTTTTATGGTTTAGGCCAGGCACAGAAATCTCAGCGGCAGGTGGTTATGGATTTTCAAATGAACAGCAAAGCACCTTGGTATGAGGGGGCGGCAGGGCACACCTCTTAGTGGTGTACGCAGAGCGGTTCCTGCGATGTGGCACTGCAGTGAGGGGCGCAGGGCAGTCAGTCGCCGCTGCGGGCGGGTCGAGCTGCACCTGGCAGAGCTGCGGAGCCAAGCTGGTATCATTAGCATCATCAGCCCCTCGCGGCGCGATTTCTCCTTAATCCTTTGCAATTTACGACAAGCTTGAATATCCATGCATGGTGTCATTAACTGGGTTTAGTAGCTGCTTCAGACCTGGACTGTTTGTTTGTTTGTTTGTTTGGTAATCTCCCTCTTCGGAGGAGCACGCCGGCTCGGCGGATCAGTCGCGATAATACCTCAGTTACTCGGCAACGGGGGGAGGAGGGCGCTGGCTGCCGCCAGAGGCGGCTCCTCGGCCGGCAGCGCTAATTGGAGTCCGCCACTTAGGACAATTGATAGCGGTGATGCGGCCCCGCGGCAGGAAGGAGGGCACGGGCGGTGAGGCTGGGCTGGGGGGTACCGGCTGGGCGCTAGCGGGAAGAGGAGATGCGCGGGGCCGCGCAACATGGCATCCCGCCGCATCCCGCTCCATCCCACGCGCGCCGCCGCCGGTCTCCCGGGAAACTTCAACCAGGGCGGTCGCCGCGCAGCGGGAACGGAGCCCGGCAGCAGGACCGCGGCATCCCCTCGGCGGGGCTGATGCTGCAGGCCGCGGGGATGCTCTTCGGCAGCGCCGCTGCCGATTCTTGGTCGGTGGCTTGGGCTTCGAACCAGCGGGATCGGCCTGGGAACGCGTGGAGGAACGTGCGGCCTGGCAAGGAAACCCGCGGGTAGGGCGCAGCCTCCTCATTTGCCAGGGGAATTTCCGTCCCCTCTCCTCCCACTCCCCCTTCCCCACCCTCAAGCGTGAGTTAGCATTAGTTATACGGAATTAGGGGGGAAACGGCTTTTTGAGCATTGGATTTAAAGACACGGAGTGAACACCACATTCCCTTTCCACTGCATTACAGTTTACATCCCTAAGATCACAGGCTGTACAGCTTGGTGCAGACTCAGTCCTGATCTCCATAAAGTGGATGGCACGAGTTCATCCATGTCAGACTCTGACCCTGACGGGGTCACACCAGGTTTACGCCATGAACTATGGATGTATGTGTATGTATATATACACAAATGTACGTCTATATATTTATACACAAGTGAGAACTTCAGGAAGGAAGAACAAACAAACAGCTTATTATCGACAAGCGACAGCACAGTCAAAGGGATCCTTTCTCCTCGTTTCCCACTCCCAGAAAGGGTGGTAAGAAATGGCCTAATAATCGCCTCATGCACTTGCTGTTTATCTAATCTAATCATCAAAGTCTGACATTTTCTTGCTTCTAAATTAAAATAATGGAGGATGTGAAGGGTCATTATATGTGTTCACTGCAGGGTGAGCAATCTCTGGAAGTGGTGTATACTCTAAAAATTTAAACGGCCTTTTAAAATCACACCTCTGTGGGACAGCTATGCACATATACCTCTCCTTCTAGCCTAAAGAAATCAGAAAACATTTTTTAGTTCACCTGGGAAAGGAGAGATCTGGCCTAACAGGCAGCGTGCCCTTGGCTTCTCTACAAACTGAAATATTTCACAACACAAATACTTCAATTTCAATTGAAACAAAAATAGTGAATCTACCCTATGCTATTGCATATTAATGGCAACTTCAGGAAAGGGGAGGTGTGCACAGGAATACATCCATTCATACAAACAACTCTTCTTTGGTAGGTGAAAGAAACTCCCTCCTCCAACAGCTGCCAGGTTTTGTACAGCAGGCAGGGACTGGTGCAGGACTGGTGCCTTCTCTTTGAACCTCCCCATCACCTGCCTGTGTTGCCCTGTTTCTGTTCCAGATCCAGATGGCCCCAGCTGCCCCTCATTCACGAATGGTTGCATTAGAAAGTCAGGAAAGTATCATCTAGCACCAACACCTCCAGTTACACCACCAATCCTCTGACTGCCCCATGCACCAGCATTCCCAGTGTCCAGAGCTGCAGCGATGGAACTGCTGAGAAATGCAGCAAGTGGAGCTGCTGAAGGAATGTGTTACTCAGCACAAGGGCAGTTGCTCATCATGCCAAGTTTTTATGCCAGAAACTGTATTGTGCTTTATGAAGTGCAGGCAGAACCGTGGCCACTTAAGGTTTAAAACACAGACATTCTAACAAAGCACACACAGCTAACTCTTCACCATGCCTTTGAACTGTTTCATAGCCCGTGCTGTGCATGAATCCTAAGCAGAGGACTGGCCTGAACAGCACTCATAACAGAAACCATCATAAAGTGAGGGTAAAAAAGCAGTAGATAAAAACTGAGAGAACTGGAAACTCTCCTTCTGGTACCTTGGTACCAACACTGAGATGGATTTCATCCGGCAGCTGAAGAAATACATTTCCCATTGCTTTTCTTGTGTCATTTCTGTTAAATATTAAAGAAGAAATAATCTGCTAGACTCAGAAGAAATGATCTGTTGTACTGTAAAGTACATCTACTATTTTATCAGTCCGAAGCTGGAAGGTTAAAATAGTTGCTGAATACAAATTAGTTTGCACAATTCATTTTTTAAATTTCACGAGATGCAGTTTCGTTGCTTGAATTGCTTATCTAACTCAGAATTCTGAACTCATTTTAAGAAAATTAAAGTGTTTGTCTGGCTGAAATAACTTGTAAATGAACTCTCTTTTTTTTTTTTCTTTTTTTTTTCTTTTTTTTTTTTTTTTCCCCCCGCGTTTTGTTGTTGTTGTTGTTGTTGGTTTGTTGGTTGGTTGGTTGGTTTGGTTTGGTTTTGTTGTTGTATTTTGTGCATTGTAGACACTAGCAATGATATTAGTTTTAGTGTGGGAAAATATTATAATTGAGATCTGGCAAGTTATTTGCAGACTTCAAGTTTTTCTTTACGCTGTGCTGACATTTAGTACAGCCCCGTCGATGAAAACAATGCTGCCATTCATAGCTCTAGACGTAGATTTCAATCGACTTAAGCGGGCATAATGAAACTTGGTCATTCACCAGTTACCCATATTGTGTTCTCAAATTTTCTCTCAGCAAAAGTATAATGACTCAGTATTGTATGCTTGCGTAGACAAGGGCTCAGAACAAGAGACACTAGTTTTGTCTGACGGTGTGAGAAAGTCGTGAAAGGATCTTTTCTTCCAGATGGTGCTAAATTCAGCTGCCTTTTTAACATTGGCCTTGCACAGCAATCTGCTGTTCTCTTTTCACAAAGAATAAGCCCCAGTCCCTGCTAGTTAACATGCATACTCACACAACCTTCAACTACCTTCCAACTGTTTTACAATGCACTGGCATGCTAAATAAACTTGATCCAGTCTCCTCCGGTGCTAAAACTGGCTTGGAGAGAACTGCCCACTGATAGTTCAACATTTTGGGTTTGGGTTCGGTTTCACTTCCCATCACGTAAAGCTTTTTCTTTGTTTGATAGACTGACTTTATTTTCCACACAAGCTTTGAGGAAACAACACCGAACAGGTAGATAATCCTAGGAAAGTATTATTTTTCCTAGTTACTTGCTGCATGAGTCTGTTAAAGCATAAGATTGAGTGCCTGTTACCACATTTCCACATGCTCTCTTTCTCCAAGTCAGAAGTTTACAGTGTAGGAGAAAAAGAAAAAGCAGAGAAATAGGTCTCTGCTCCTCCTAAAGAAGCGAAGGAGGAAGAGTAGTAATAGTAATAACAGCAATAATAGCCAATAATAGTTTATTGATTAATAATCACGTGACATTTTTAAGGTACAAAGCAATTTAAGATGACAATCACAAGCACGCGATTATAATGCTGCTATTTTTCTCTGATGTTTTTCTTCGCAAATTTACAAAGGCCAAGACACAAGCAACAGCTTAAGTAAATTGACCCCATTCATGCCTAAGTAAACAAGGGGTTTCCTCAGAAAACAGCTTATCGCCATAATTGAAGCTCGTTGAGAAAGAAGACGGCGCACTTTGTCATGTAAATGTTAATTGTAGTAGACAATGGCTGTAGGTAAATAGTATCCCCAGACAAGCAGATAAATGAGAGGCGGGCACTCTGCGGTGAAAGCCTGGTGGCTCAAACACGGTTCCGATGTAAATAAACACAGCTCCCCTCGCCGGACGCTGCAGCCGTAAAACTTTGATCACACTGAGCGCAGCCAAAACGGAGGTTTAATGTCAAAACGGCCTGGCCGGGGTCCCGGGGACCCTCCGGCCGAAGCTAAGGTTATTTTTACAGCTACAGAGACGATGCCGTAACTTCCGAGGCAAAATTCTTTGGTTTAGCTCTACAGTACGCCTGCTGCTTCCGGAGCACACTGGCTGGCTCCTTGTTCCATCCTTCGCATAGTGCAGTGTGCAGCGTGAAGGTGAATATTCCCACTATAAGCCCCAAACCAATGGCTTTTATAAGCAGTTTAACAACAAAGGGAAAATACAAAATAAAATTACATAATTATAAAAAGCGGCGCGCAAAGGTTTTGCCCCAGGCGGATGGGTACTGCTGAGCCCCATTTCCTGATCATTGATCTTATTTTAATCTGCCGTGGAGAACGTTCGGTTACTAACTCAATATCACATTCCAGCGTGCCTCTGAACAGACGTTTAGGTCAAGTCCAAAAGGAAATATGTTACCCCGAGCAATGAATCCCCCTCTATTTCCTTGCCAGAGGCGCCTAAACCGCCGTAATTATAAAGACAATAGTTGTTAAAAACAACAGGACTGTTTGCATCCCGACATGCCCGCCCCGACCCTCCCTTACCCCATCGGGACCAAAACCCGCATCCCCCCGCGAACTCCGCAGGAGAAGGGTGCAAGTTCCTCCCGGGCGCAAGGTGCGTCCTTCTCCCGCGGGGGGCACGGGGGTGCGGCTCGGGGGGAGCGGGCGTGTTCTGCAGCCCCGTCCCTTCGTCCGGCATTTCTGGGCTGACGGAGGGTGGGAAGTGCTCTCGCGGATGCCGGCGGTGGGCTCCCGCAGCCCCGGCCCCCGCCGGGCTGTCTGTCACCGACCGCCGGGGCACGGCGCTGCCGTTTGCCCGAGCGTGGGAATGGGAGCGCCCAGCCGTTCACATCTCCTGCACGTCGTTTAACGGCATCAATTAGGCAAGACAGACACTCTGCTCCTCCGCCTCCTCCCCTCCCCCCGTCCCCCTTCCTCCCCGTGTTTTTGTCAGGTCTATATACGTCCTAATTATTTCGGTATGGGATGCTAGAGCTGTTTCCAGGATAGACCTGATCATCCTTGAACAGAAAGAGAGGAGGCACACGCGTGGGTTTTGGGGTAAATGTCATTTTCATTTCCAATGCTAGGTGCAGAGCAAGGCATAGAACATTTTTTCACCCTTTGACGGGGGTAGGCGATCTCGTCTCCATCATGTCTTTCTGCTTCAGTAGCTTCCTCAAGGAAACCCTCTCGAAACAGAGAAGCATCTATGCTCGTGTTTTGAATAGAGGAATAAATTCGGCTATTACTTCCCCCCCCCCCCTCCATTTTTGTGCAGCTCTGCCGAGTTCTAAGTAGATATAAATTATTAAGATTGTCTGCACTTCGGTATAAACTTTTCTCTGAAAGCCTGTTTTCATATGATATGAATTTAACCTCGGTGATTTGTCTCAGATGCCCACAGACAGTTTTTGGGTTGGTTTGCCGACTTTTTTTTTTTTTTTTTTTTTCCCTCAGTTCAGTAGTTAGCTCTGTATCACCAACTCTGCCATCTTCATCATCACCAACTGCCACCTTTATTTTTAAGGCCATTTCATTGCAATGAATCACTTCGCAAAATGAAACTCAGCATCAGGTTTCTAATAGATATAGATAGATATAGATATAGATATAGATATAGATATAGATAGAGATAGAGATAGAGATAGAGATAGAGATAGAGATAGATATAGATATACACACACACATACACACACGCACACACACACTTTTAGCCCAGTTTAACGTTGACTATTCTGGGTTTCTCTTTATTTAGTTATTTATTCAACAGCAATAGTTGCACATAACGTTGTTTACCATCAGTACCATGTTCTCTCTGCAGCAGGTGAATATCCATTCTGTGCCATGCGACAGCTTCGTGTTTTGGAATAAGTATGCCATTAAATTTCCTCCTTCAGTTCCTTTCCTCACCTTCAGTTGTAAAAATATTAGATTCAATAAGCATTCCTGACCTTTCTCGATTTTTACTATCTCTCGCAGGAGTCTTTAATTTCTTTCATTTTCACACGCTGTACGATGATCTTGAAGGAGTTTTTACTTTCGGTTATCTAGCTTTATGAAGACCAAAACACTCATACAGCTAGATAACCAAAGATAACAACTCGCTTCCCTCAAAGCTTTTTTTTTTTTTTTTTTTTTTTTT
>JANEHK010000022.1:6020488-6032965 GCA_025960845.1 Tachycineta bicolor | reverse complement strand
ACACAGATTCTTTCTGGCAAACATGCGGTTTCCTCCATGAGCACTAGTATTCTTTTAAAATGTCATCCTTTTATGTAAATATGTCTGTATATATGTGCAGCTAATAACTTCCAAAAGCGATCCCTGGCCTTCAAATTTTGTTCCGAACTTTTTGTTTCAGCCAGTAATTTCCGGCAGGGATAGCCAACAATTCGTCTATTAATACCAGAAAATAAACCAGCTGTTTAGTTGCTTCAAGCTGCATTAAAAGAGAGCAGCATCCGTCCTTTTACAGGCCCCTATTTGCATTGGAAATCTCTTCGTTTTCACGAAAGACTCCTTAGCCGCTATAAAGATGAAAAGCCTCCGGCAATTTCCAGCGCAGTGTAAAGAGGGAGAAGAAGATGGGGAAAATCCATTTCAGTAGGAGTTAACAAGATGATTCGAGGATGTGGCTCCTGATCCCCTTAGATTATGCCCGGCATGGAGCTCTTTGCCAAATGGTGGCAGCTTGATTACAAATATCTTGCCCGAGCGTGTATTTTAGAGGGGGAGATTCTCTCTCGGAGCTACTAGAGCTGGGGAGAAGACGGCAGTCCTGCTGGCTGCTGCTGCCCCCGGTCTGAAAGAAGGAGAAAAGGGCCATCATTGGAAGGGCTTTCAGTGCCACAATGCGGGCCAGCCCGGCAAGGTCAGAGGTCCCGGACGGCGGGAGACCAAGGTAATGATGATGTCATGAGAAACCTCGAGTACACACGGCTATTGATATGCATGAGCCACCAGCGGTCGGCGCCGGGACCGAGTCTGGTCTCGCCTCCAGCATCGCCGCCTCCGCCACCCTGGTGCAGGGGATACGCCCGCCGCCGCTACCTTCCTCCTCCTCCTCTGCAGCGCAGACCGCTCTAACATCCAGGGGACGGGAGGGAGGACGCTCTCCTCGGGGACGGGAAGCAGCCTGTCCAGCCGCAGGGAACGCTGCTGCGCTTCTCTTAGGGCATCTCCCGCTGGTGAGGAGGGATGCCGCGGCGGGCAGCGGGGCCTTGCACTTGGAAGCCGGGAGGGGGGCTGCGCTACGCAGTGAGTCGGTGTGCAATTACACTGACAATTTGCCCTTTGTATGTCTATGAGGAATTTTTTAATCTTTTTTTTGGTTGGTTGGTTAATTGCTTTGGGGGGAGAGGGGATGGGGATTTTTATTTATTTTTACTCCGCGTCTTTGTCGTGCTTCGCGCTTATCGTGATTCGCAGGTATTTACAGCGGGACGGTCGTGAGAGGCGTTTTCCTCTGCCTGTCTGTGCGGGAAACTGCGAGCAGCAGGCTCAGCGTATTCTGTAGTCTCTATAACCTCTCTCCGCCCTTATTCCCATCCCCACTCCCTCCCAGCCTGTGTGTGTCTCTGCGCCTGTATTAGAATACAACACAGGTGGACACTGCAGAAATATTTATTAAGATCATGCATCATGGTCTTAGTAATGCCTCAATAAAAACGCTGATTCATCGTTTATTTTTATTAACCTCTGCTAAGAGAGAACTGCATGCTAGTGTTACTCATGGGACCGACGGAGAAAAGTCTTTATGCGTTATGTGGGGTTTTAGGATTTAAGTCTCTCAGCTCCTCCTTTGCCCCGCCCCCCGCTAGAAGAACATTATACTTTGAATTTTTCTTAACAATATAATTTGTATAGAATTTTCTTAAGTCTTAAGTGCAAACATTTAAGGTCTCTCGAGTATATGTGATAAAACGAACCTTCTCACTGTGATCTACCGTGTTTACTGTTGAAATTAATAAATTCACTTCAACAGCTCTTGTGTGCTGTGTTAAGTATAAGATACACACCAAAAACTCACCACAGACAGGCTTTGGAATGCTCAGAACTGCTAAAGGAATACCAGGTTAAAATTCATGCTGCACAATAAAACACGTGTCCGAGTACAATCACAGCCCATAGGCCACACTGCACTTAAGTATATTTGTTTGTAAAGAAACCTGCACTTACATACATTGCTATCATTTAGGTGGATTTAAAAAAATTCAAGGGGTTAAACTGAAGTTGTTGACCCTCTGTGTCAGCTACAGAGCTTGCTTGTATGACAAAGGTAATGTCCCCTTGTTTGTACACAGGGGAGCCAAACGTACATGTGTCAGTCTAGGCGCATGTGTCTATCTGTTCGTGCAAAAAACCCACAAAAACCAAAAAAACCAAAAAGTCTGTGATTGCACTGTAGAACAACTGTATCAACAAGCCCATTTTTATTGCAATTACGGAAGCATGAATATGGGGAAACAATTCCATTTGTCAGACAGAGCCCAAAATTAATGCTGCCACCAAGAAGTAGCACACAGACATTGCTATTCTGCTAACTGCTAAATCTGAATCCAGCAGGGATATTTCTAATTTACTTGTGTTTTCAGATTCTAAGATTTTGAAGCTGTTTTTATTAAAGAGGTATTATATCTCCTGGTATGGACTGCTTTTTTGCCACCAGTGCTTTTTACCTGGGATACATAAGACCTGATTGTGCCAGTGTCCCTTGTGGAAAATTTAGAACCTGGCGCAAAATTGTTAGAATTTTTATAATGCTGCATTATGACTTACTAAACTTCTTCATTTCCTCTCAGGCTGTTCAGGCGCAATAGGGGCTACTGAATCAGATATCTGATGCAACCAGAGGCACATGATCACTGTGATTATTATATAAAATTCTAATGAATTTTATGACTTCTTCTGAGTTGATAGGTGAAAGATATTTTTTATGGAAATAACTAGGGGCATTATAGGCTAGTATTGTTGGTGGTCAAGAATGTGTTGCAAAGGACAATGTTGTGAGTTTAAGCATTAAATTCTTTCAGTCAGAGGCATGAAATTACAAGTGATCCTCGTGTATATGTGTGTGTGCATGTATGTTTTTATACAAGTGCATATGTACACACATATATATAATACATATTAACACATGCATATGTCCATGTTAAATGCATACATGTCACCAGCTGTCACATCACCAGATTTAAATGCAAGGTACACTAATATACTACTACTACTACTGGTAATAGGTACACTATTGTAATCGGCATTTTTTCAAAGATACAAAGCTTATCTCTAAAACACCAAGTTCTCTTCTCACAGTCACCTCACTTCCCAATTAGGGAAGTAACTGCAATACACCTGATGTATTTTGTTGATTCATCTTTGGAGCCTAAGTCCATCAAAAGAGGCAATGTGATGGTTATGACTTAGCTGTTCATTAACCTTATTGCCAATTACATCTTCTGGCTCTCAGACATCAAGGGTCTCAACATCACCATGAGTTGTTTAAATATTTGCTTATTCTGAATAGAAAAATATATGAAGCTGTTGTAAAGTATTTTTCTAAAGCTGCAGTTTTGCTGAGCATGTCAAAAGTTTAAGCAACGCACAGTTGTGAAAATTCTGCCCAAAACATCCCCTGAATTGTCAAAAGCAGTTGTTAACACTGCCCACTCTCTTTCAGTTTTTGTAACTGAATAAGACTTACTTATTCCAAAGTCACTGCCGAAATATCTGCCTATTGGAATTTATGGAATACAAACACTAACTTTTTTCCTCCTAGCTCCTTAGTAAAGTTCTGCTAATGGCCACTAGATTGCCATGCTTGTTTTCTAACCTTTTTATATGTCTCCAGATGGCTGTGACTTAAAGAAGTAATATCCTGTATTGATTTCTTAAGAGCAAACAGTCTCTATTGACTTTAAAGAGGAATGCTTATGATTCTTTAAATATTGCAATCAGACCTCCATCCTATCTCCAGCAACTCCACCTTCTTTGGGAGGACACACAGGAACCCCATTAAAGCTGCCGTGACCCGCATAAGAGGGGTGCAACATTGCATAAATTCCCTTTTTGCACTAAATTATGACAAAATTCATGTTGAGGTAGACATTACAGCATGCCAGTACGGTCCAAGCCATTTTTTCCCTGCAGAGTAATCCTTTTCTCCCATCCAAGTAAGTCACTCGACTGTCTTGCCTTCCAATGAAGGTGCCTCATCATTTCTTTTATGACCACAATTTCATTTTGCAGGCAACTGAAGGTTTTACTTCTTTTACATTAAACACAGAATATGCAAAGGGATATCTACTACAAATCCAAATTCAGAAATGAGAAATGACAGAGCATCAAGAATTCAAAGTCACAGAAAAAAAATCAAACCGAACAATCAGTGATTACACGTGAAAACCATGTGCCCTTAAAGGACATGTATTCTGTCGGTCGTGTATATAATATCTGACTTTTATTAAACAAAAACCCCAAATATTACCATTTCTTGTTGCAATTGTCACTACCTGTGGTCTGTCTGTGTTGTTTAAATCTGAAAAATACGCTCTCCCCCCCCCCCCCCCAAAAAAAAGCAAAGGATCATAATTTAAAAATCTTGCTCCAGAAATACATGCAAATACATGATAAATCTATGTGATTAGAAGGCTCTGAGTTTATTAACTTTTGGGATTATTAGATAAATCACTAAAACACTTGACCCTACATTAAAGGTGAAAAAAACTAGCCACATTTCCTGCAGATGATTTAAGATAACATAAAACAGATGTGAGTGAGATACTCCTTTACCTGCAGTGCTTAGGATGATAGTCAATATTTACAGGAAATGGTATGAATAGTAGAACGTATATATTTTTAATTGCATCATTATTTCTGGTGAATTACACTTAAAAATAAAAGACTAAAAATATTATTTGGGGCTGCTGAAGAAAAGAGACAAAAACTATAGAGGCAGATCTGGGATTTGTATACTATGAGCTGTCAGTTACTTAATAAGGGTTGGAGGCTCCACCTAGCCTTCAGTTCAATACATGCAAAACATACTATGCCAGCCTTTCTCCGCCAGATTTCCCACCGGTTCCTGACTGAAACCAGAATTACCAGGAAGGCATAGACTCTATTTACAGCTCTGCGAGATTACCAAGTGCCGCGGGGGTAAATAAATACAACGTAAGTTCCTGATTTCCGTTGCATTATTTTCATCACAACTGCCTCAACTAAAGTACTACTACTACTACTGCTACTACTAATTGATTGTTATTGCTATTGTTATTGCTATTGTTATTGCTATTGTTATTGCTATTGTTATTGCTTCAACAATGTTCTTAGATGTTGTGATGAGGAAGTTTCATCCGTTCAACGGACACAAGTGGCCGCGGTTGTTGAGGGATGCCATTGTTTTGGTGGAAAGGATAGAGGGTTGCAGAGGGGCACCGCCGGGCCAGGGCGATCGGCTGGGCAGCGCTTCACTGGGCCTCTCTCAATTCCGTTAGAACTGTCCTGTCCCCGACGATCCCTTGCCGGGTGCATTCCTGTGCTGAGCAGAGCCATTTTGGTAGGGACACATTTTGGAGAACGCGAAAAGTGAGGGGTTGCTTACTTCGAGCGACCCATTGCACAGGGGGCGGCGGATGGACTAACCGCGGTGAGCAATCCTTTGCACCCTGACCAGCTGCAGGATATGCCTCCGACTTATCTTCTTTCCTCTCCTCCTATTTTCCCATCTCCCCCCCCCCCCCCCTTCCTACCACACCCCTCCCCCCGCACTCCCCATCACTCCCATTCTTAGTGGGGTTTTTGTTTGTTTGTTTGTGTGGTTTGTTAACTGCTATTCTTCAACGCTATGAGTGTTCTTGTGGCCTCACAAGAGGGCACCAAGCACTGCAAAAAACTCCTTGAGAAGCCACAGCTCAGCATCCGCGGGCAGTCTGCTAGATAATTACCATCTCCCGCAACTAAATACAGCCCTGCGACCAACAGGTTTAGCATCAGACAGTCAAAATCGGCTCAGCGGCATAAGCCGCTGTATCCAGTCTTAAAGCCTGCTTTGTTAATCAAATATCCCTCGCCGGGAGAGAGAGAAAGCAGCCAGATCTATGCCGAGCGACCCGCTCCGGCTGCCCGGGGAGAGCCGACCTCATCGCGGGTACAGGGGGACCCGGGAAACCTCCATCTGTCCCGGGTTCAGCATGCCAAATTTTGCAGGGAATTCAGGACACACAGACACGTACACGAACACTGCAGTACTTACATATCTTCGTCTTTATCACAGAAAGATTTTACCCCATATGCAGGGGGTGAGTTAAGCCTCCGGTGGCAAACAAAGATTCCCACGGCCAAGCCCTCTCGGAGCAGAAACAGCTCTTTCAGATCTTGAGAAATGTTTCCCTTCGCCATCTCTATTTGTAAGTGCCCCTTAGCTCCATGGTGTTGTTCTTGCTTCAACGACACTAAAATAGTTTAAAATCTTCGGTCCATGGAAACGGGAGAGAAATGGAGAAAGCTGACTTGGGTTTGCTTCCCCCCCCCCCCCCCCCCCCCCCCCCCGCCCCCCGCACTCCTGCGTATGCCCCGGGGTATAAAGTGAGGGGTTGTATGTTAAGTTCTGCAAGTTTTTTTGAGGATTGGCCAAGGTCTAGTCCAGCCCTCTCTGCTGAGGAGGACGTGCTCTGAAATTCAACAAATTTCCCCAGTGCTTTTGTTGCTGATGAACTGAAGCCCTATTGTTCAACCATTGCCACGGTCTTCTTCAGTTCCTACTATAGGTTATGCGTTGCCAAAGATAATGAATTTGCACCAAAACCTCTCCTAGTTCTGACAGACAGAATAAAGAATAAATTAGAAATATCTAGTGTAGAGATAGAGCAAAGGCTACTGTTTTCTAGAGAAGAAAGGAAGCTTCCATTTTCTAGAGAAGGAAGGATACTCCCATTTCTTTGAAAACTGGAGGAAAAAAAAAAAAAAAAAAAGTGAAGCAAAAGGTCGAGTTTCCTAGTGTTTTCCTCCAGTTAACTTCTGAAGAACAATTTCATCTGAGTCTTATTTCTGGGGAAGACTGATATTTTGTGCAACTTTTGTCCAAACCAAGCAGCCGGTCAAGAGCAGGTAAAAGAAAGAAAACAAAAAAAAAAAACCCAAAACCCCCCACAACAACAACAACAACAACAACAAAACAAAACAAAAAAAACCCACCACAAAAACAAAAAAACCCCACCCTCAGGAAAAATCATGGTGTTAACAAAAAGCACTCTTCCCATTCCTGCTGTCAGGCGAACTTGTAGCATGACCTCTCGTCACTGGGAGGAGGAGGTCCTAAAGCGCTGCCCGTTCCTTCTGTCCCCTCTCATCCATCGCTCCGAGTTTAAAAACAGCATGAAAACACCAGAAAAAGCCACGGCGATGTTTTAGGGCTCGGAGGCCGGCGGGAAGAAGTTTGGATTAGCGCCGGAACGGGAGGTGTGCGGTGAGGGAGGGGTGGAGGGAGAGATGGAGGCGGGATAGAGGGGGGTGTGCAGGGCGAAAGGGCGGCAGGAGGGCTCGTCCCTGCTCTAGCCCCTGTCTGAGGGGCGTGTGGGGCTGTGACTGAGGGGGGCCGATGTGGTGCCGGCCCCTCACCCTGGCGCGGATACACACGGCACCCGCGTGGGCAGCTGTCAAGGAGGGGAGGGGGGTGCGAGGGGTGAGGGCGGGTGGGGGGAGGGGCGACGCTCAAAACCCACTAAATATATATATACATGTATATACACCCTACAGATGCCCCTACACAGATGCATGTATGTGGATGTGTATCCATGCGTCCGTCCATACATATATTTACAGATATGATAGCAGGCGTGTGTTTCCCCGGACCTCGGCTCCAGGGAGAGGGAACGCTCTGCCGTTCCCAGCCGCAGACCTCCCCGGAATGTTTCCGCGGGGAGAGCCCCTCAGCAGCCCCGTGCAGACGGGCATTACCTGCCTGCACGGCCCTCGGAGACCCGGTGCACAAAGAGAGCGCTGTGAGGATCCAAACGTCAGCCCCGAGCGAACCGAGGTTCAGCACTAGTGCCCGGCTGCACGAAAAAAATTTAAGAGTCGACACTGCTTCCCCGGTCAGAAACACACTAACGTTTCCGCTTCCTGGAGAGGGCATTTAAGTTTAGTTGGGATGCTTGAAGGAAGAAGCAGTGCGTGAGTATGTGGTTTGCAGTCCTCGGGACAGCTGTGCCAAGGTCCACAGAGATTCTCCGGAAAAGCTCACGGATGGCTGACAAAAGCGTAAATAATGTCAGCAGAAAAGGAGAGAAACTCTGGTCCTAACAGAGAACACCCCTCGTTTCTTCAGCCATCAGCTGCATCTCACCCTGCCGCCTCGCCGTGTGAAGTTCCCCGGGAAGTGAAAGTTCTCCCAAACATCCCGACACACCGCAGAGTCTCCAAAAGGAGCGGGGGAAGGGAAAGAGGAGGACTTAACGCTCTAATATACTCCCCGCCAGCACGGTATCTGTAGGGCACCGAACCCCCGCTTACACCGCGTCTCCTCCCGGTGGAGGGAAAAGGCATCTCTGCAAAGCCGTGAGAGCGGCTCGGATTTGCAGATCAGACCGGCGGCGGCTGCGTCCCGAGATGAGGGCCACCGCGCTCCTCCAGCCGCCCGCCTACCCTCCCCTCACTTCCTCTCTCCGAGCCCCGTACCGGCGATGCCCTGCAGAGCAGCGCCCGGATGAATGCTGCGCCCTCACCGGCTCAACGCTCCTCCTCTGTCATGCAACGTTTTGGACGGGGAGAGGGGAATTTTCTTCTTATCTTTTAAAATGGGAAGGAAGTTTCTATTTTCCGCTCGTCTCCTGACGAAAAAAAGCAGCAAATAACGTCCAAATACTACTACTACTACTATATATATATATATATATATAAACAAAAAATGGAAAGAAAAAAGATAGAAAAGGCTGGACAGACTCGGCAGTACTGCGCTGACGTCGGCTTTCTTTTGGGGCCAAGCGCTGGGCTGGGCAGCGCTGCTCCTGCTGCCGGAGCTTATTTTATGGGGTAGATCACGGGCGGGAGCCTGCGCGCCTGCAGAACATCGCGGAGCATTTCCGCGGCTGCGCCCTCGCCCGAGTCCCCCCATCCCCGCTCCGCGTTCAAGGCTTAGCGGAGGGGTCGCGTCTATTGACGTCAGCTGAAGGCATTCTGTACGTCTGTCTACACTTACATTAAGGAAAGTAGGTCATAAAAAAGAAGAAGAAGAAGAGAATATGAAAACACAGAGAAGAGAACGCGGATTCTGAGAGCGGTCGTTCCTATTTGTGGAAGATCCTAACTAGCGGGAATTAGCGGAGCCTCCCCTTTTCTTCCAAATATCGTCATCATCAACATCAATAACAAAACAAACATCCCTGAAATGAGCGATCGGGGCCGGGATGCGGCGCGTAGAAGAGCCAGTCTTGGCTCGGGCGGCCGCGATACACCATGGCTCCATCCTCTTCTCCTCCTCCTGCTCCTGTTGGCTCCGGCGTGTGTTACTTTTAATACTGATGCATATGTAAGGTATATTTGCATTGTTTTTAATTTCCTGAAAGTTACAGCCTATCACTTTTCCTTTGCTCCCTCCTTTCTATCTCTTTAAGCATACTTGCCCTAAACATCCCCCCCCTTTCCCCGTGTTTTGGCGAGACTCTGGAGTGTATGTATCTTTATATCCAGTTTCCTCCATGCTTCTAGTCTGTATAAGATTACAGATTATGTACAGTGCTAGTTGTACAAATCAAGGTGCACAAGATGTTTATTGGACATTAAAAAGACAGGAGGGTCTTACCACCCTGCTCAGTTATCACACCGCTAGCTGGAGACTGGAAGTTTGACTGTCTAATTAACTTCATATTAAGGAAACCAAATTTTAGAAATCACAAACACACCCCTCTCCTTCTGCCCCATTTTAAGGTATAAGGCGATACAGATAAGGGTTGCAATGGGGAATGTTTGTATGGATTTGAATATTCAAACAAAACATGGCTGTTTTATGACCTCCAAGTGCGCTTGTATCTGCCTTTATTTCAAGAATTGTTTATTTCAAAATCTTTCCTTAAAATGTGCAGAGCCACGCACGGAGAGCTTTCTCCGAGGAAGACATTTTGTAATTTCTGTCTTAGGTGCTGCGTTATTAAAGTGTGACATACAGTTTTTACACGTGAATATTTGAATCCAGTACCTAATTCTTCATAGAAATAACATTTACTTGTTTGTTGTTGTTGTTGTTTTTAGTACTGCTTGCAGTCTTACACCTGCTTTATCCGAAGATCCATAGGCCTTGACAAACACTGTTAGCACATTAACGTTTACCTTAACGGGTAATGATAAGAAAGAAGGGTAGTTTAAATAGTAAAACCGGAAGATTGCTTTGTTTTTATAGTCCAGGAATGTTGTTCTTAAACGAGCAACGTTATTTCACCATTAAAAAAAAAAAACCCAAAAAAACCAAACCAGCAACCAAAAAAACCCCCGCATAATATTTTTTTTCTTTTTCGAGACTCAGCTGGTGCGTAGATAATTACACTACGAATAGCTTACCTGAACGGACGTATCGGGCAAAAGTTAGCCCTTCCCTAAGGCTGCTACGCATGTATTTTTTTTTAAATAAAGAGTGGAGCGTCTCTTACTCCGTGCCCGTTTCACCACAAATATATTTGAATTCTTTGTCGTTTCTTGGGTTATTTCCAGCGCTACTTCTCGCTCCAGTTTTACAAGCCCTAAGTTGATATGTCACTCAATTAAAAACAATAGTGTGCCTAAAAGTAAAACGTGTAAAAACCCAATACTGTCCCAAAACGGAAATCGGCACTATCATCCATCCGATTAGCTCTTACCTTACCGCATATAGCAGCAATCCATTAAGAAAGCACCATTTCCACACATTTTTACCCACGGCGGCTGCCAGGGTCTCCCGGCCGGCGGGAGGACGCGTCCCGTCCTCCGCCCACCTCCTTCCTTTAATGAGCGCACGTGCAGCTGTCGCTCCCTTGCGGAGCCGCATTAGCCTGCGCGGGGAGGCAGGCAAAAGTGAGCGCGCCTCTGTCCGTCTTTCCGTCCCCGCAGCGCATCCCGCATCGTCCCCCGCACCCCACGGTGGCTTACCCCGCGCCTCGCTGAAGCCCCGACGGGACAGGGGTGGCTGCCGCCTCCGGCCCCGGAGCAGCCCCCGGCGGGATGCGGGGGTTCTCCTCGAAGCATCCTCCCCCTCCTCTCCCCTTCCTCGCCCCGCGTTGCTGCACGGCGGCCCCGCGAATCACAGCGGTCTCTTTTGTACAGGCCCCGGGGCTGGAGGGGTGGCAGCCTACCCCTCCCCCTCCCTGCCTGCGCCTCTGCCGGGGCCACGGGCAGCACGGGGAGAGCTACGTGTCCCCCGGATCCCAAACACTTGTCACTTGAACGTGGCGGGTGGAATAGGAGCAGTAAACACAGCCCCCGCTCCGCCTCAGCCACCCCGCATACCCGTTACCTAATATCGGCCCAATATCATCGGATTTAGCGGCGGAAACAGGGGCGCCTACGTTCCGCTGCGCATCTGCGCGGGTCCTCCAGGGTGATCAAAATGCCACCAAAGTTGGGGATTTCTTGGAATCTCGTCCAGGAACAGATAAACAAACGGATACGTACCAGCGCTAATGCTGAGATTAATGCTAATGCTCAGATTTGAGGTGGCCGGTGCGGCTACGGAGATGAGACAGCGTGTTGGGTTGTAAATAATAAATGCCTGAAATAAATACATTTCTTCATATTCTCATTCATTTCCTCCCATCATCCTTTTTCTTCTTCCTCCTCACCAATGCTTTTGATACCTATCCTTCTCTTTACTCAGTATCCAGCTTGTTACACTTAATTTTTCTCCCGCTTCTCTTCATTCCTGTCTTCTTGTACTATGTGTAAATAATCTGAACTGCATATTGTTCTATACATAAGCATTATTTTTCAGAAAAGTGGAGTTGAAGGTACTGTGGCTATAGTAGAAGGTTGTTCCCCCCCATTTTCTATTTTTTTTCTTTTCTCTTTCCTTTTCGATTTATTCTCACTTTGTTCCCTCGCGAGACTGAAATATTGAAATGAAAAAATGCGAACTGTCAATCAGATAATATTTGGTGAAGTACTTGAAGTTTGGCATGACAATGTCTTTTTTTTTTTTTTTTTCCCTAAGAAAAACGAAAACAAAACAAACCACCAGCAAAACCTAATTTTTTTTTACAGACAAGCTTCCATGGCGTGTTCCTCACTGCGTACCTCCTCTGGAAATAATAATGAAAAGACAATGCCCATTTTTTTGCGGTTAAGAACATCTCTTCTTATTAGAGGTACAAAGGCAGATATCAAGCGGAGCAGAAGAAGAGGCAGTGAAAGTTGCGTTTCTTTCATCTAGAATTCATATGATCACTAAATGCTGCGGTTTCCAGAGGCTGAAGTACAGCAAACTCTTTTTTAGGTGTGTTTTGGCCAGCATGCAGATTGCCAGTTTCTGCTCCAGCTCAGGATGACTGGCCAGGGTGGCCGACTCCGTGCAAAGCGTGGTTTTGGCTTGCAGTGCGGGCTGAAGAGGAATGAGCCGAATTTCCTTGATGTCGTTATTTTAATATCCAGTTTATATATACCTAGGTGTAAAATAACAACATCAAGGAAATTCGGCTCATTCCTCTTCAGCCCGCACTGCAAGCC
>JANEHK010000022.1:6002526-6015568 GCA_025960845.1 Tachycineta bicolor | reverse complement strand
TTTTTTTTTTTTTTTTTTTTTTTTTCCTGTGGTAGGGAATGGTGAAAATGGTTTTTGACTTCAGAAATTAAGCTCTTTCTGGGCAGGTCAACTCCAGGCATCAGCTACTATTGAACTCTAAGAATTCAGGAGGGATAAAAGTGGATTGTTAGGCAGGAAATTACCAAATTGGTTCTAGAGACATTGAAATCGGTGCACCAGATTTTTAAGGAATTTTGCACAGTTGTTTCAAGATGTAGCTCTCAAATTTATCTCTTGTTAACTTACATATAAATATACGGCAGGTACAGGCAAGGTATTCAGCTTTTTCAAAGGAATTTAAAGGGTCAGGAAATCTGCTGGAAGTTAAACTAGTTTATTTCCAAATTTATTGGCATTCCAGGCATGCAGCTGTACGGAACATAATTATCAGATAAAAAAGGCTTGCTAGGAGCCCAAAGCCATACAATAGGAGATGCAAGCATTTAATATCCTTCTTAAATCTTCCGGTCAAGAAAAATGCTTAGTTCTATTTCCATCTTTCCTCTAATAGTTTTCTCTCCTCAAAATTCTCATTGCGAATAGCACACCTGAATTCCTAACCAAAAGAGCAGGACATTCTGAAAACGGTCCAGGCAACGAGAGTCGGAATCGGGATGCTCGGTCTGTGGCACTTCCTGAAGAGAGTCTGACTTTAAACAGGATGCACTTGTGCTCCTCTGCCCCAGACAAAATCACTTCAAATGCATCCTAAGTATTAAATGTAATATTTTTGCTTCAGTCATTTGAACAGCTCAAAGTAGACTCCAGTCCTGCAGCTGCTACTCAGCCAAAACTTCCGTTATGGGGAGGAGACACTTTATCTGCTGGAGAACGGAGCATTTCTCAAAAACGAGGATAGAAAGTTTCTGTGTTCTTGGAAAACGGCGTCCCCCTTTTCTCCCCTTTTCAAACTCTGAGCATACTGTTATCATAAAAATGTACCTAAGAAATTAAACGAGAAGTTCTGAACATGCTTTGGCTTGGCACGTTTCACTTGAAGTGTTTAAAATAGGGTAAGATCCCACCCCCACTGCAGTCCAACCCAAACCTGTGATCCTGTGATCCTAAGATCCTGTGGTTCTACCCTCGCGAAGTCCGGCGTGTGCAGTGAGCCACGCGGGACGCCCCCGTCGGGAGGGACACAGTGACAGCTTCCCGATTTCCGCGTGGGTGGAGAAGGAGAAGCGAGTGTCCCCGACCTCAGAAACGAGGTGGAAGTTTCCCTGCTGGGAAGGAACCAATAGGCACATCCCAAACAGCTATGCGAGAAACTAAGGCAGTTTTCCCTTGAGCTCCACTGACTCATTTCAGCTGGAATCACTACTCCCATTAGGGGAGAACGAAAAGTGACATGAATTATGTCAGTTACTTTTTAAACAAAATGTATTTTGTTTAGGTGTTTATGTATGCTTTCCAGACATGATAAAAGGGGATAATTTTCTCAAAGAACTGTAGAAACAACAGGATGAATTTTCTTCCCCCTCCTCCAGTTGTGGTTTTTATTTATTTATTTTTTTTTTTTTTAACCCTATATGAACAACTACACTTGTTAAAGACCAAGGGGTTGGGAATTATCTTCGTGAGTAATTCAACCCACAGTGATCGTGAACCTGTGACCCGGGATCCACTGAGAGGTGGGAATCAACTGCGCGTGGGGGCAAACTTAACTTGAAACCGTCAGGCAAGTGTCAGGCCCCCGGCACGGGTTAGGTGTACCTGCGTGCCTGCAACCTGCCGCGCACAAAACGCCCCGTCTGTGTGTTAAGGGTGATGCTAGGCAGAAGGGAGGTCTCTGGTCAGCAGACACAAAGTGGCTTTGAGGAAGAGTTCCCAGGCACAGTCCCTGACAGGTGAGGAAACACCCTTGCCCTACTAGGACAGCTTCCCCCAGACACAAGCTTCACGTTGCTTCTTTTTTCCTGCTTCCAGAAAAAAAAAAAAAAAAAAAAAAAACCAAAAAAACAACAAAGAAAAAAACAAAACAAAAAAAAACCCCAAAACAAACAAACAAACAAACAAAAAAACCAAAACAAAACAAACCACACACACACACACACACACATACAAAAAAAAAAACCCACAAGAAAACAAAACAAAACAAACCCAAAATAAAACAAAACAAAACAAAAAACCCCAAAAAACCAAAAAAACAAAACAAAAAAAACCAAACCAAAAACCAAAAAAACCTTTGCATCACGGGCAGGTTGTCCAAAGCTGGGACGGAAGGGAGAGCAGAACGCAGGGACAGACCTCCCAGAGCAGGGAAAATCATTTTCTTTACTGTGGTTTGCCAGGGTGCAGCGCTATTCAGAGCAGACTTTCCGTGCAGGATGATGGAGATCCCTCCTGCTTCCTACATGTCACCGGGTCCCCATGTCCCGTCGTCCCGCCTCCCGCCACAGGCAGAGAGCTTCACCAAATAAAATCTCCAGCGTTAGGCAAAACCCATATTTCTCCGTCCCCATCCACACCGCCTGGTTAAATATCTTGTTTTCATCACGACGTAATTGTTTCCGCCTGGTTTTCAAGTTGTTCTGAGCGGATCAATGCCTGCACCCTACCCCTCTGGTGCGGGGGGAGATACAATACCCCTCCCCCCTCAACAGACAGCCTCCAAATGGAGGTTACATTATACCTGGTGTTATTACCTTTATAAATACAATTATTAATAACATCATTAGCGCTGTTACTAAAAGAAAGATCGAAGAAACCAACCTGAGGAGGTAGAGCGGTGCACTCTCCCCGGAAGGGATGGACAGACGGGCGGGGAGGGAGCGAGGAGCAGCCCCTCCTGGCTGGGTGGGAGTCCGCGCTCGGGGCCGGTGGGTGCGCGGGGCGGTTCCGGGCCCGGGGCGGTGCCAGCGGCGATCCCTCGGGAGCGGCGCGCGCGGCGCGGAGGGATCGGGCGGGGTCGGGCGCGAGCGGAGGAGGCGCTGCCGCCCCCTGGCGGCGCCACGCGGGGGCGCCTCACCCGCCAGGCGCGCATCCCGCCGCGTCCTCGGGGATCCCGCGTCCTCGGGGATCCCGCGTCCTCGGGGATCCCGCACCGCCGTCACCGCTGCCTGGGAGGCGCCGAGAAGCGCCGCAACCTCGGAACAGGCGGGAAAAATAGTGATAGGAACTGTAAGGCACGCGGCTGCGAACTCGAAAGGGAGAGCAAGTTCGGCCTCGCCACCGTCCACGTCCGCGCTTTGCAAGGAAAAGGTAAAATAAAAATCAGAGTAAGTCTGAAAATAAAGGGGACTTTCTTCTTTTAGAGAGATACCCGAAACTTGGGAAAATTACTGGGAAATGCTGGTGGTGTGTCTTTGGAGGGTCCCTCTAGATCAGCCAGGGTGCAAAGCAGAAAGTAAAGAAAAAAGGTGAAAATTTGGAAAGGGTAAGGGAAGAATGCAAGGGAAGGGGCAGAAAATCTGAGGAAAACACGGTGGAATGAGACCAAGGAGGGGGATCATACTGAGAATGGGTGTGGAGACAGGAGGGCTGCTGAAACAGATGTGACACAAAAAGACGAGGCTTGAAAATACCTGAAGCATGGAAAAGAGGGGTTGTGTTTTTTAGTTTGTTTATTTGATTTCCTTTAATTTATTTATTTTTTTAAGTAATATATATGCTTAGTAGGGTTTTCACTGTGGTTTTTTTTTTTTTTTTTTTTTTTTTTTTTTTTTTTTTTTAAGTTATCTATTTATTAAAAAACGTATTTCAGTAATTTTATTTTGTTCTCTCTTAGGGGCATGCAGTTGTTCTGCCAGCCAGGACAGATCCTTTCAAGTACTCCCTACCCTGGCCTGCACATCCCCATGGAGCTTCAGCTGCTGTACAAAGAAAGAGGTGAGGCTGGTAGATTTGAATGTCTGTATAAGGGAAAGCTTCCTTCGGGAAGCACAATTTGAGGGGAAGGTTCCCACCAACAATCCCTTTGGTCACTGGTCACCAGCCCTCACTTGCATCAGACAGCAGGAGGAGAACTAATCCTTGAAGGGAAATGCATATTTATTAATGAACTTTAACTTTCTTGTGCCTAACAGACCCCCTCCCAGTGACGGAGTTTTGATGCTACTGAGAGTAAAACAAAAACTTTGGGAGATTGGCAGAAAACTTATTTAAGGTTTTCACTGACCCATTTCAAAACTGTTTTCACTGGGGCTGTGTTGAAGAATTAGGGTCTTATTTTTGCTGGCAGACCCTGCTTCTCACACAGCCTTTTTTTTTTTTTTTTTTTTTTGATTACTCATCCCAAACATGTGAAATAAATGGATTTTCTTCCTTAAATATTATGAGGCTTTGTTGGCTTTGTTTTATTTTGAATGAATTTTCAGACAAACCTATAAACATTAAAAACACTTTATCTGGTGTTCAGCACTCAACATTTAAAAGGCAAGTGTGAATGACAATAAAGCTCTAATTATTTGCAAATAATCTTTCACTTGTCTAAGGATTGTTGTAATCTTCTGGACTAAGCTTTTATGTGTTCACAGAGATGTATACAACTGTCCTCCTCTGTGACTCTGACCGTTGTAAAATTTAATGTTTAGATGCTCAGTTCCTGCTCCTCAACTCTACCTAAATGCTTATCATATAATTTTGACAAACAGAAAAGAGGCAATTAATGAAATGGAATTCAAAATCTATTCTCTATTGGACAATTTTGAAAGAACAAGATCAAAATGGATAGAAGTAACATGCTGTGTCCAGAGCAATAGAGATAAATGTTAGGTGTTAGACATTAAAAGGCATTATTAAAGCTGGATCTGCCTTCTTCTCCCTCCATTCTTAGGTCTAGTTTTTAGGATCCCCAGATTTTCCATTTATTTATAATTTCCTTATAAAACAAACTCTAGACTGATACAGACATTCACTTTCTCAGCCAAAATCACTGCAGCACATAAGAGGACCCCTGTTGTTTTTGTAACCCATTAGTCACTTATCAAATAAATTGATATATTACAGGGGTACAAATATGAAATATCAAAATTAAATTTATACTTTATTTTCTTTCCATTCACTTCATTACACATGTTTTGGAATATATATATATATATATATATATATATGTATATATATATATAGTGTGTGTGTGTGTGTGTGTGTGTGTGTGTGTGTGTGTGTGTATATATATATATATATATATATATATATATATATATATAATGTTGACCAATACTGAGATTATGTATGTAAAAAAAAAAAGTAGAACCCAAATATATTCAGGCTTGCTGTCCTTACCAATGCTACAATTCCAATGGCATATTTTCACTCTGAGAACTTTGCTTTCTAAGGGTCTTGACTTGGGGCATAGTCAATTACAGAACTTCCAGTAAATTTCCCAAAAGCAAAAGAGGACCATCATTCCTAGTAATACAATCCACAATGCTGGATTAGAAGTGAGAAGCACAGACAGACCATAACTGTAATGATTTCAAAGTTAATACATGCACTTTGGAAATGTTTATGAGATTTAAAAAAAATTACTGAACATACCCATAAAAATTCAGGCAATGAATTTTGTGATTTTCTGAAGTGGGTGAAGGTTTACCTCTGTGCTGATCTCATTGAGACAGTGAGAATCTGGCAGACAGACTCAGAACTCCTTATTTCAGAAATGAAGAGATGAATATTTTTGTTGATGGAATTAGCTTATGTGGAAGAAAGAACTATTTTAAACACAATTAAAATTATGCTATTTTTTCTAGTCTATGATCCTTGATATAGTTCATATTGACAAATATTTGGTAGGCCAGAAAGAAGCAAGTATTACCTCTTTGTAGAGTAACTGAGTATTTCAATAAATGTTACTTTTTTGGCTGCATTGGATAAAGTAATATCTACCAATTTCCAGAATAAATTAACAAAAACAAGCATCTGCCTTTTAGAAAATGTAAGGTTTTTTTGTCAGTAAAACACATTTTTGACAACAAAAAATCCTTTGCATTTCCTAAAAGTGGCTACTTGTCTGTCTCCCTTACTTGCCCCTAAAAATAAATCACCTTTTAAAACTGGAAGAAAATAATGTGACTAAGAAAGCAAGAGTGAGAAAACCGTAAGTCTTATTTGCATTCTGTGCTCTCAAATGGGAAAGAGCAGATAGTCAAACAGTTATGATATTATTATTAGCATTTTCCCCCAAAGAAATAATTAAAGCATTGCAGAATGGACAGCACTACCGGATGACAGTGCTGAGTTAAACAAGTCACTTTGTTACCTATTTAGTAAAAGAAAGAATTAAGAAAATCTGCCCTTTGTACAGATAGGATTCTTTCATAATCATACACATTTCCTGCTACATATTGTCCTTCTGGCCTGACCTCACTGTTTTAAAATGAGACTAGTGTGAAGGACTGAGCTGTTCAGGCATTCTTGAAGAGTCCTTAATTTCTGTGTTGAATAGTTTCATTCTTGGCCACAGGAGCTTTTCATTCATTCATGAAATTTAACATCGTTACATGATGAGCCTGTGTGTGTGATCTGGAGAGACAGAATGGCCGGGCCTGACATTTGTCCCAGATATTTTTGGGGATTTTGGCAATGGTGGTAATTACAAGGCAGTGGGGGTGGTGATTCAGATACTCCACAAACTGAGTCGTGGACACGGATTCCCTTCAGAAACAGAAATAAATGATTCAGCCAAGCATGTATCACACATATTCCCTGATACCTCACCATTACTGCTCGGTCTGTGACAAGAAACCTCATGTGAGACTTTTGTTTGTTTGCAAACCCTCTCCACTGTGCTGCCAAAATAGGGATGCAGTGTATGACAACCCTTGTTTCCCTCCAATGTGCGTTTGCATTTTCCATTCTTGGTACTAATGGTTGAGTTTTTGGGTCAAGACTAACTGTTGAAATTTCCCTATAAAACTTTTCTTCTCTCAGTTTATTGTGCTGGTGACGAAAGAAGCTTCTCAATACTTCCCTCCGTATCGTAGCCATACAACAGTAACAGCAGCAACCCTCCCTGCTGAACTGACCAAACACTGATTCTCACGTTTTCTACCTCTAGGTAAATGTATCACATGTTTAGCATTCAGCATGGGGTTTCTTTCCTGTTGCCCACAGCTTGACTGGAAGACAGAGGTTATGCAGCTTTTGTGTCTCAAACAGATGACAAGCATCTGTCCTTTGATCATCCTTCTGTCCTCTCACACAAAGTTTCATTGGTGAACTGCTCACTCCCTTCCTCCTCACTTTCACCCCTCCCAACTCATTAAGTCTACATTCATCTTGTCTGCTCTGCTTTTGGGACTGTATTTATTGTCTACTGTGTCAACAAAGACACACCAGAAAATCTCACTGATGATACATTTTGAAATGAATAATTTTCTAGCACAGTGTCATATTCTATGTGAGCAAAAATGGATGCTTTTTTTGGGAAAACTATTTGAATTGACACATAGACATTTGGATCTTTTCAGTCTCAGAACAAAGATGACACTGGCTGCAAATAGAAGGAGAGTGGATATTATAAAACTCAATGCTTTTCCTTTGATTATTTTTAAAATTATGTTAGGTGCATTATTGTTGCCTAGTCAGGACCCTTTGTCAGCAAAGTGTTGAGTATTTGTCCATTACTATTCATTTACTTTTCTTAAAAGGTGTATATTGCTGCCAGTAACAAAAACTTTTTCTACTCAACAAAAGTACCAAGAACAGTCCTGAATCACTCATGATAAAGTTTCTATCTCTGTATATAGTCCTAATTTTATCAAGTTACACAGGAAAAAATAAATAATTAATGATTGATCTGACACAGTAGAGTGAAGAACTGGTGTATGATTAATTAAGAGGAAACTGCAGGATTGGCAGCACAAGGGGTGCCAAGTAACAGTTTTACAGAAAATTAGTTTAATCAAAAAAAAAAAAAAATTTAAATAAGATATCTGGATTGACTGATAAGACTAACTGTGTTTGATCTGTCAGTGCCTGATAGTCTGACTGGAGACTATCAGTTTATCAATACAACACATGTTGTAATGACTCAGGAATTGGTCAACCAGTAGACTTCAAAAATTGGTGTCAGTGTAAAAACTCTCAAATGAAGTGTTTTCCTGACAGGATTCATACTGTCATACTCAGTTGCTGGGCCTGTTCTTCCCAATATTTTATTAGCTATCTGAAACTAAACAAAACACCCTACACCTGGTAATTGCAGATTGTTTGGACAAGAGAGAGATAATGTTAGTTATATGGAAATCACAGAGTGTATTCTAGCTTTGACTTATGTCAGTCAAAGCATTTTCTAGCACACACAAGTCAAATACGAAGTCAGGCGTCATGGGCCAATGACTGCAGCCACCAGCAGAGTGGAGCTTCATTTGAAAAGCAATAACCTTTTTGAGTAGCTACAGGCTATCAGAAAAAAAAACCCCACCAAAAAACAAATGTAACCCCTTACTCTCAAAAGGTGATTGCAGAAAGATTATTTTACATTTTTGTATGACTAAAGAAGAGTATGTCATATGAGAACATTCCCTCATGAAGATGTTCCCTCATGTTCGTACATTCTCAAACCCATTTTTAGAAACAGAAGCTGAAAAATTGGAGACCACGTCTAAAGCTATTTGAATGCTGGGGAAAACAAAAGCATAAGAAAGGCACCTAAGTGTATATCAAAACAACAACAACAAAAAAACCAAGTCTTGTCTACATCTACAGAATTAACTTTACCAAGTGTAGAGCACTGAAGAGGACTTCCTTGAGGGAAATATTTGTATTTGACAAGTGTAGACATAAATTTTTAATGGACAGAGGATGTCCTAAGTACAAGGGAAGTGAAGTATTTAAAACTTATACAGCCTCAAAGCTGTATTTTGGCACGTGAGTGAGGTCAGTGCAGGGCGATATGAAAATCTATTTCCCAAAAGACACAAAAAGTTAGATGAGATGGTCACAGATTCAATGTGTTTTTCTAATCTGAAGAGTATCACTTAAACCATCTTTAAAAAATTTAGGAGGCTATTCCATGTAGGTACTCAATAATCACTGGAAGGAGACAAAGTCCTCTCAGAACATATAAGGACTGTTTTCAGAAGCAGCATTTTCTATTACAGCTGTAGTACTGTTCCAAGTGTCCCAGGAAGCAGTCTTCAGGAAGTGGAAGGAGGTGGTATTTTAGGTGCGGTGTCTGCACAGAAACAAAGCAAGACAATGTAACTGAAAAACTAAACTTTGCTCTGGAATCGATGTCATTAGGAATGGCAGGCCTGGTTGTTTGATGCCAGCTCCACAACATCAATTTCTGAGACAGGAATGACAGACAGCTAAAGTGTGAAGATTCATTTTCATGTATATCAGTCAAGATTTCCAGAATTTGTATTCCTTTAAATTTAAATGGTAATCAAGGTGGAAAGATTGCTGAGAAAATTTTCTAGGTATCTAACATATAGTTAAAAATAATATCAAGTCCTCTGGTCTGAAAAAAATCTTACTCTCAGTTACAAGAGGTTTGTTGCTGTCCTACACAACTTAAGGAAGAATTTTTCCATTGCTCTCCAGAGCAACCTTAATGAACAGAGATATTTTGCAACCTGCCTGGAAGAAGGACTGGCCCAAATCAGACATGTTACACAATGTTAAACAGAGAAGAGATTAAGCGTATCGGTGCAACCTTAACTTCAGTGTGAAACCTGTGAGCTGTGGCCTGGCATGACTTTGATGACTCACGGTCTTTTAATGAAGACTTTAAAAACTATTTCTGTCTTGTTTTTCTGTTCACTAACTCTGTAATTAAAATGATAATTTTAGTCTCCTAGTATTCATAAAGGGTTATTTTGGAATTATCAGAATGATACCTGTGTCTCCATCACCTGAGTACCCGACAGAGAAAAGCAAGTTTCTTTTTCTTCTTTGGGCAATGTGAGAACAGCATGAAATTTTTTCCACATATCGTAGTCACAGAAAAGAGTTTTATACTGTAAATTAAACTCAGTCATGCTTAAACTGTACTCTGGTATAAAACAACATTAACCTCAGTGAAACTGAGTCACCCAGGAGTGAGGCTGAGCCAAGGTGCTGCTGTGCAAGGGATATGTGTCCATCTCTGGGTGACTATTTGCATTTATCGGCTAAACCCATTATAGAGAGCAAAGGAGTGAGACCATTGGCTGTTGGAGAGCATAGTTGGACCTGTTGTCCAAAAATCAGGAACTCTAGGTAGGCAGTGGTGAAGTATGAGGTTTCTTTAAAGTAACTGGACTTAGTCTAACTAGGAGAAGAGGCTTCTAAATTATTTTCTTTAATTAAGAAAGAAAAAAAAAAAAAAGAAAAAAGAAAAAAAAAGAAAAAAGAAAAAAAAAAGAAAAAAATAATAGAGGGACAATCTGGTGTCATTGTCAAAAAACAAGATTGGAGGAAATCCAAATGCCTGGGAGTTAGAAAGGAAGAGTCTTCCTGAAGCCTAATATTCTATGACTCCAAAAACAGGATGGAGAAATGACAGGAGATAGTTAGGAGAGAGAGGTACTTCTCCTTGCTAGCAAAACTATAATCCAGTATAACCCTTTATAATCCAGTAGGCTGGAGAAATCTGTTGCCATTCAGAAAGTGGGAAGAGAAAAGTTCTTGTTAATGCCTGTCTCTTCTGCAGTTGTTGATATGAATTTTAAAGGAAGACTAATGTTAACATTAGGTGAAAAACTATCCAATCTCAGCTGCACAGCCTCACTCCAGCTGCCAGCATGGCTATAGAGGTTTCTCAGAAACAGCAGTTGGTCTGTTCGGCTTCATCAGAAGAAATAAGTGCACGTGGGCAGCTAAGACCCTCACAGCTGTAAAAACTTTCAGAATAAGAGATCATTTTAGATAAAATGATCTGAATGGTTATAGTGCCTACAGAACAATTGCCCCTAGATTAAAGTATTTTAACTCATCACCTGTAGATTAAGACCTATCTTTTATGTAGCCTTATCTTTCCTTGTTTGGCAAATAGAACAAATACAATGTAAACTGCCTCTTCATAGTGTATATATACATTGTGTTCTTTCTTTCAGCTGCTGACTAGGGGAAAGTACTTTTTCAGTTAATAAATTACAGCCACAGTAGGACAGAAGCTGAGTTTTGATATTCTCAAAGAGGTGTATGGTGAGAGTCTTGGCTGAGCTGAGCTTTCAGGTGGCACTCTCACATTTTGTCTTACTGTGAGCATTCTTATTAATTCTATCCCTCAAACAGGGTTTTCTTAAAATGTTAGTTCCTAAACACAAGAAATCTTTAAAATACAGGATATCAGGAAGAGATACAAAATGAGAATAGGTGAAGTCCCTCTTCCCTCTGTACTGTCTGATCTTGTAATCTTCATTTGTGGTCTTATATTCAATTCCAGGAGCAATTGATGGTATTGTACATTTTACAATCTTCACATAATTCCCCTCAGCCTCTCCGGAAATATTCCTTCCCTCTTTCTTTTCAGTATTTTCTGGGTGGGTGATTTTTTGTGGGTACACGATCACTAAACTCCCGCTAAGACTGTATTATCCATCACTCCAGAAACTCTGCCCTTTTTTTTTTCCCAGGAGAGGCTCTGTTTCCTTTTTTTCCCAGAGGACTTTGACTGCCTGAAATAGTGAGAGCCATAGTAAAACAAACTGTTGGTTTCTCTCAGTTCTTCAAAAAAAGCAGACAGTAAACAGCAAGCAGATAACACCTCGGAGCTGCACATGGTATATAAGATCTGGGGTATGTCATACAGTAGCAGGAGGGAGAACCCAGTCAAAGAAATAATCTTAGGGAAAATTACTTCATAATTTAGAAAATAACTCTAGAAAAACCTTAGAATTCAAAGCAGTTGATTATAATTTCTATGTTTCTTCCTTCAATATTTTCATTCAGATGTTGAATTTTACTCCCAAACTGGGAGTAAAAAACAACATATCCGAACAGCAGCATGTAGACTGACCACAAATTCTCAGTTAATATTTTCCATTTAAAATTATATCTCCCTATAGAAACATATGATTAATTCCCTTTAAAATAGCATTCTTCCTTAAGTTCTGATAAGTTCTATAGAAATATTACCAGAAATTAGAAAGGAGCAAACTGGCATCTTGTATAACTAGCATATTAAAAAAAAATAAAATTATAACAAATCACAAGAAATTTGGGATATCACTTTGCATAAGGAAATATTCTGAAAAATTAAATCCATTCAAAAATGCTATGCAATATAACGCTATTACGTTAAATCTTGTCTCTTTTCCATTTTTCTTCCATCCTAAAATGTGTTAGAAAGTAGTAAGCAACTCCTGAGGTCCAGTATAAAAACCATGTGTTTCAGAGTCAAGGCTCAGTGCCTGGTTCTGCCTTTGGGTCACAACAAACCTCTGCAATGCTATAAACTGGGGAAAGAGTGACTGGAAAGCTTTCCTTTTGGTGAAACCGGTGAGATTTCTCTTTTCCTGGTGGGAAAGGACCTGGAGGTGCTAACTGAGAGTGGCTGAACATGAGCCAGCATGGGCCCAGGTGGCCAAGAAAGCCAATAGCATCCAGGCTTTGGACAGCAATTGAGTGGCCAGCAAAACAAGGACATTTTTTCCCCTGTACTGGGCAATGGTGAGGCCACACCTTGAGTACTGTTTTCACTTCTGGGCATCTCATGACCCAAAAGACATTGTGGTGCTACAGTGAGTCCAGAGAAGGTCCATGGAATTGGGGAACGGTCTGGAGCACAAGTCTGATGAGGAGAAGCTGAGAGAGCTGCAGAGAGCTCAGCTTGGAGAAAAGAGGCTCAGATGAAACCTTGCTGCTCTCTACAGATACCGAAAAGGAGGGTATAGTGAGGTGGGTTTTGGTCTCTCCTCCCAGAAAACCAGTGACAGGACAAGAGGAAATGACCTCAAATTGTGCCAGAGAAGGTTTTGATTGGATATTAGGAAAATTTTTCTCAGCAAAAGGGCTGTCAAGCCCTGGAAGAAGATGCTGTCAAGGTCTGATTACTAAGGTTCTTAGAAACACCCTTGCCAGAGTTAAGGTGTAAAATGAGACCATAGGCCAGCGACAATAACACGGGTTTTATTTGATAGTAAATTGG
>JANEHK010000022.1:5984690-6002126 GCA_025960845.1 Tachycineta bicolor | reverse complement strand
TACAAAATAGATGAGGAGGACAGAAAAGGATTGACAGGGACAGAATAAGGAAAATATCACCACTCTGGACCCCAACAATGTTCCATTGATTGCTCCAGCTGATCTCCTTGGTGGTGAAGGTCCCCCAAAAAGCATGGAATCTGATGGGTTAACATCTGCTCAGGCCAGGTAGGAAAATCCAGGCACCTCCCTGGGGTGAGGGGGGAGTTTGGCATTGTCTCTTACCACAGATTCCACACTTGTTGCACCACCTGCAGTCCTGCGGTGCAAGGCTTCAGGAATGACTCTGGGGGGCACTTTGGGGGCCTTTGATGGATTAAGGCATCTCCTCAGCTGCCCCTCACATCAATGTCCCGTGGATGTGGCCCGTGGATGTGGCATTCCCGGGGTTGAGGGTTCCATAGCCAGTTCGTGTAAGGAAGGATGGGTTCACTGCCCTGAGCAGAGGTTACAACACGCCCAAACTTCCACCTCTCATGTTGGCTGGGGGGAAAATCTGTGCAAAGCTGCTCCCAGCAAATGGGTCCGTGGGCTACAGCCTCACCCACCCTGAAGTAAGCCAGAGATGATTCTCAGCAGGGCTGCTGGGTTTGGCTCACATTCTTTTCCTTGTTTACTTCTTTGTTTCAGGTGATTGAAGAATGGATTTTCCCCTTTATCAATCTCAGCAGTTTGACTTCCAGTCCAAAGTCCCAGACAGGTATCTTCAGGGAGGCTTTTTTTGGTTGTAGCTTCTTTAAACAGTTTTTGTTATAATGAGCAAAACTTTATATTAATGCTTGAGGCATGAACTAATTCAGTCTCTGACTGCTGCCCAGTGGAGAGTCACCACCCCTGGAGGAATTTAGAATACGTGTGGATGTGGCACACCCCACTAGGGACATGAACTTGGCAATATTGGGGTAAGGGTTGGACTTTATGACCTTAGAGGGCTTTTCCAGCCTAAATGGTTTTATGATTCCCACCAGGATGTATCTACAATACAGCAGAATGGGGCTGGGATTAGGAAGATAATTTTCTCCTCCCATCAGAAAGTGGAGAGAGGGACAGTTGAAAGTTTGTTATGGCATTGCCTTCACTGACTATACCACTTACTGGAGCACCTATTTTTCTGTGGCTTTCCTGTGATTACTTTTCCCTAAAAAACAGCTCAGTTGTTTCAAAAGCTACTGTTGGTCTCGCTGATTTCAGAAGTAGAAAGAATTTTGTTTTCTCTGAGCCATACTGACATAAGATGGGCTTTGTCTGTATTTTTCAGTGTCCTGAAAAATTGTAGCCAAAGTGCAGGACTAGTAACTTTGCCTTGTTGAACTGGCCATTGGCCTCAGTTCATCAGTCCAGCCTATCCAGATCTACCTGCAGAGCTTTCCTACCCTCCAGCAGATCAACACTCCCATCCAGTTTAGTGTTGTACTTTCTGAGGGCGGACTCAGTAAGCTTGTCCAGAAAAATTCTTAAAATAAAAAGGATTAAAGAGAGGAAAGTAGACATTTAATACACTGAGTCAGGAATTTAATTGAAATATGCATCTAGTGTTTAATAGGCGCGAGGCTTAGAAAGGCCAGTGGTAGAAAGAAATTTCTATGAAAATATCAGGAAGTGATTGATAGCTATCTGTTGCATGTTGGAAGAAGAAACAATCTGCAAATTGTACAAACCCTATTACACTTGAAATATATCCACATTTCTTCCTGAAGATGTAGAGTGAATCAGCCCCAAACACTTGACTGGAGAAATTACCTGTGTTTTCAAGAGGTAGGTTGCAGAATTCCTGTGCTATGTTCAGAAGTTTGCTGATCAGTCATTTTTGTTCTGAAAACCTGAAAACCTTAAGCCACTCTTCTTCCTCTGTTCAAGGTTCTTTAACCTTTTAAAAGGGGTTAGAAATCATTGCTCTGGTAACTTCTATTGCTTTATCTGCAGGTTTATCTACTGTTCTGCAAACACCCAACAAATTGCTATTTACACTTTTGATGGACACCCACAAAGATGAGAAAAATTCAATCAGGATTATATTTACCACTATTCAAATGTAACTTCTCTTTTTGACCATTCAAATTTAGGACAGCTGAAATTTCAAACAGATTTTAGAAGGATGGCACTGAAATGATGTTTGCAAGCTATTTGCTTTTCTTATATGCTTTTCATTTGTCTTGCTGTCTCCTCCTATCTGTCTTCTACCTTGGGAAAAAGTCTGTTTTTCTGTAAGAACTGAGTAATTTGACAGATTGAATGCTTCAATTAATATTCAAGGCCTATAAATAACAAAGAAGTCATTGCAGGAGGCTGTGTTTGACTCAGCCTATGCCTATGCCTCTGCATGGTAAGGTAACACAGGCGAGATTTTAAAAAATGATTGTTATATTTATGCTGCATCTGTCATGATTGTTTCTCATGAGCTGCCATATTGCCCTGACTAAATGATTTCATACTTAGACTATTACTAAACTTGACTAGTTTACTGTCTCAGAGATGCAAAAACATTTTAGGAAACCCTGAAAATATCTTAGTCTACATGCAGAGATATTAGAGGCATATCATCCCTAATATGAGGAAATATCATCCAACAGCCTTTGATTTTGATTCATGTAATATATCTGTGGAGTTTTGCTTAGCTCTCTAATTCTGATTAAACAACAGCATATCTTTATGGTCAGTTTAGATACTATAAAGCCTGCACAGAATAACCATTTGCATACTGGTTTGATGGGCTACTTTCAAAAGCAATCTTAAACTCTGACATGAGCACACAGAGCACATATTTCCTGATAATGTAATTTTATGAAATTTGCTGTGTAACTGTGTACTCTGACAGTGAACAAAGATTTAATTATTTATTGACTGTATATATGTGTTTTATTAATTAAAGTTTAATGACTAATATTGATTGGCATATTTACACATGCAAGCGGTGTTTTCATGGTGGGAGCTGTCTTGTTGAATTCGCTGGCACTTTGTAGACAACTACAAAGCCATTTTTGAGCAAAGTTCTGGTATGTGGTTGAACAGTAGGTATGTGAAATTACAGAACAATGTTTGCATTCATGTCATCACTTTGCTTTCTCTTCCAGTCTCTATACTTACACACAGATATTTTCTAATTTCTGCATATGCATGTTAATTCTATCAATCATGTATCCTTAAGTGTATCCTTGTGTCTATAATTTTTGCAGTTATTAATTTTTCTCTGACTGTTGTGGAATAAATAAACAGTTGCATCTTTACACTTAAGTCTGCTGGGTATACTGAAGAACATTAAAAAGCACAGAATCACAGATTCATTTAGGTTTGAAAAGACCTCCAAGATCATTGAATCCAGCCTTTGTCTCTGATCACTACCTTGTGAACTAAACCATGGCAGTAAGTTCAGTTGTTTCTTGAGCACCTTTAGGGATTGTGACTCCTCCATCTCCCTGGGCAGCCTGTTCCAATGTTTAACAGACCTTTTCTTGAAGAAATTCTTCCTGATGTCCAGCCCTGAAACAGCTGGACATGCCCTCCCCTGAAACAGCTTAAGGCCATTTCCTCTTGTCCTATTGATGGTTTCCTGGGAGAAGAGACCAAGCCCCATCTAGCCCTTTTCAGGTAGTTGTAGAGAGTGATAAGGCCACCCTTTCTCCAGGCTGAACAACCTCAGCTCCCTCAGCTACTCCTCATTTGACTTACACTTTAGACCTTTTCCAGCTTCATTACCTTTCTCTGGATTCACTCCGGCACCGCATGGCTTTATTGAAGTGCAGGGATCAGAAATGGACACAGCACTCAAGGTATGGACCCACCAGTGCTGAGTACAGGGTCTGTCACTGTCACTTGAGAGATACAAGTCACTGTCTTGCTGGCCACACTGTTGCTGTTACAAACCAGGATGCATTTGGCCCTCTTGGCCTCCTGGGTACAACTCATTCTGTCCTGCTCAGCATTGACCAGCACCCCCAGGTCCTTTTCCATCAGGCAGCTCTTTCCCCAGCATATAGCACTGCATGCGGTTATTGTAGCCAAAGTGCAGGACTTGTAACTTTGCCTTGTTGAAATGGCCATTGGCCTCAGTTCATCAGTCCAGCCTATCCAGATCTACCTGCAGAGCTTTCCTACCCTCCAGCAGATCAACACTCCCATCCAGTTTAGTGTTGTACTTTCTGAGTACAACACTTTCTGAGTACTCAGCAACCTTGTCCAGATAATATTGAACAGGACTGGCCCCAGAGCTGATCCTGGGGGAACACCACTGGTGACCAGCAGCTGGACCATTCATGGACCTCTCTGGGCCCGTCCATCCAGACAGCTCTTAACCCAGCAAAGAGTGCCCCTGTCCAAGCCACGGCCTGCCAGCTTTTCTGAACTGTGAGAATGCAATAGCAGACAGTTCAAAGACTTTGCTATGTGCCATAGCAAAGACATGTCAACATTTGTGGACAACATCCATAGCTTTCTCTTTGTCCACCGGGTAAGTGACCGGATAATAAAAGGAGATCAGGTTGGTCAGGCAGGACCCGCTTTTCCTAAATCCCTCCCTGCTGCTGATCTCCTGGTTGTCCTGCAGGTGCCAGGTGGTCACACTTAGGTGGTCTGCCTCATAACCCTGCTGGATCTAGAGGTCAGGGTGACAGGCTGGCTGTCTCGCAGATCTTTCCAGCCCTTCTTGGAGATGTACATCACACTGGCCAACCTGCAGTCCTCTGTGACCTCCCCAATTAACCAGAATGGACGGTAAATGATGGAGAGTGTCTTGGCAAGGCTATTCTACCAGCTCCCTCTGTACCCTTAGGATGAATCCTATCTGGTCCCACAGACTTATGAATGTGTAAATTGCTCAGCAAGTCACTACTTTCTCTTGGATTATAGGGGGACTATTCTGCTCTCTTTCTACTCTCCCCCTGTCCAGAGCCTGGTTTTTCTAAGAATAACTGGTATTACTGTTAAAGTTGGTGGCCAAGAAGGCATTAAGCACCTCCGCCTTCACCTTGTATTTGCTGACATGGTCCCTGTCTCTGTTCAATAAAACATGGAGATTTTCTTTGTCTCTCCTTTTGTTGCTGATGTATCATAAAAACATTTAAAAAACATCTTTCACACCAGTTATGGACCAGATTGAATTCTAATTGAACTTTTTTTCCTTTCTAATTTTCTCTCTACATGACCTAAAAACATCTTGTATTCTTCTTGAGTTGCCTGCCCCTTCTGCCAAAGGTCATAAATTCTCTTTTTTCCCCCAAGTTCCTCCAAAAAGCAAAGCCATGCTAAATGACAGATTCAGCTCTTGGCTGATCATGTGTACTGAATACTTCCTTTGTACTGTCTTAATTTCCAGCACCGTAAAATCAATATGCATAATGTGAAAAAAAGGGATTTGCAGGGAAAATTAGGATGGTTATATTATGTGATATCTAGACACAAGAACTGCCATATGGGATCAGAGCAAAAGTCCACTTAGCTCATTATCTTCTCCCTGACAGTAGTCTGTAGGGGATTTTCAGGGGGAAGAACACAGGGAAATAAAAAGCATACATGAATTGTTCCCTAGAATGCTTCTCATTTTCCAAAAATAAGCCATATATAAATTTTCCTTTACTCTAGCTGGATACTGTATCATCATACTTAACAAGACAAATGCAACCATGCCCTTTTAACTTATCTAAACCATTATGAACTTACCCAGGATGTTTGTTTTCACAATCCTTTATGGCTAAAAATTCCACTACTTAATTACACATAACATGCTCATCATATGCCCTTGCTGTATGATGGTTTCTTTTTATATATTGTGTGCTTCCAAGGTTTTTGAGAGAGAGCACATACTATTTTCCTGCAGATCTTCTACCTCTGTGTTATTGACATAAGGATATACCCTCTCATTCATGTATTTTCCAAGTTCAAAACTCATATTTAATGCAGCTTCTCCTTTCAGTCAAATTTATCTCCTGCTCATCTTGTTCTTTATTCAGAATAGGCAGAGTACTATGTAGTAGATGAAGGTTTCCCGCTGTAAAAATGCAACTGTAAAGGATGTCATAATGATATTTTCTAGCTCTCACTTCCCTAAAAAAATTCTACCATAGTGTAAATGGTTGCAAGAAAGGGATCACAGGATGCTGCAGTTTCATCCTGATACTGAAAATGCAATCCCAAGCAACTTTACAGAAAATAATGCAATGCGCTGTAAAAACAAAATCATGATTTAAACCAATTATGTTTATCATGCAAACACACTACATTTCAGTTATATCACTTCTAAGTTTTCCTGCACATCAAAGTCTTTCATTACATTATTTTATGTCTTTGGTCAGAGAAGTAAAACTTGCACAGCTAACAGTGATCAACCCCTGCTTTCAGAAGGAGGCAACATTTTGTAACCTAAAAGAACTTATGGATCATTGTCCAGATAAATACAGACAGATACTTGAAGCTGAAAACTTTGGGCAGACTATGAAAGAACCACAGATAGAAGCACAAAGTAGAGGTTAGAAAGGACAATTAGAACAGCACACTTTGCACCTTTCAGAAGCAATGAACTCAGTTCAAATTCAGCATTCACACAAGTATGTTAGCCTTCAAATGTTTAGCGATCAAGGGGATGCAGAGTGGAACTGAAGCATTCTACAATATTTCCTAGAAGAGAAGGAAGAAATACCAGCAGTAGAAATACTACTTTTAACCAAAATATCTGCTCACAACAGAGTTATCTTGGATGTGCCTACATGGACTGCAGAGGATGTAGTATAGATTTACCTATTGCAGGTGCTCTGAACACTTAATGTAAAACATTAAGTACAATACATGAATACAAAAAGTGACTAAGCAGCCTGAATATCCCAAAATCAGGGACTACAGAAAAGTGGAGTTTCAGGTATCAGTTTAGTTGGAGCAGGTAAAACCTTGCTGCACTGGTAAATTTCCACTGAATTAAGGAGGAATAGGCTAATGTCTGTCAACAGAGATGAGCAATATCTTCTTGTTGCTTATAGACTTAATGATCTGATTATTTCATAATCATTCCTCCTTGCTGTTCCTTGGATCCTCTCACTCCCAGTATTTTACCTCTGGAAATGTAGGCATTGTGTTTGAGAAAGGGTTAGGTCTGAACGAGCCACATTGCTGGCTTGCTCTCCTTAATGTGACAAATGCATCAACTGTCTCGGCATAGTTTTCCAGCTCTGTAAAGATGTTAAGTTGATTTTTGCTAAAGAAAAGAAGAAAGCAATTTTCAGGGAAAGTAACACTCTGGATGGAAAAGGTATGTGACTTAGTTATTATCTCAGACTTTACACTTCACAATTGTTTTTTAGGATTACATATGTGAACCTAAAGTGAAAAAGCTTATTTCAAGAATTGTTACTCTCCCCCCGCCTCCCACTGCAACATAATTTTTTAAATTGTTTATAATATAGTTTATAGAATTTAAAGCGAAGTAATCAGTATGTTCATGCATATTGTTTTTTTCCAGAGAAACAAATAACAGAACAAAGTATATAACAAACTCTATTTTCAAAGTAAATTTTTTTGCTTAGGTAAAGCATTATCGGTATTTATCACATAGATGACTGCAAGATGGAGGACTCCCAGATATCTAAGACAACTGCATTTTCAGAAATATTTTGTTCATCCTGGCCAATAATGACAAAAAAGCTATTTACTTGAACAAAATATATTCTGCAGTAAAACCAATGACATTTAATCTTAGTTTTAGCATTGCATTGCTTGGGCTGAGTCCAACACTGCAATACTAGCAATATTTCTCTTAGAAGAAATTGTTGTCAAAAGGAACAGCACAGCATAGGTCTTTCCTTTCACAATCCTATTTAGAAACTAGGCTTTGTAAAGTTATTTTTGAAATTGTCACATTCACCAAGCACCTTCACTTCTTAATAGCTTGTCTGCTTCTGGAGTGAAAACATGTCTTTTTGAAAAAAAAAGTGATTCTTTTATTCTCAGACTCTGAAACTATAAATATTACTTGGAAAACCGCCTGCAACTCCCAATAAGCAAATGAACCAAACATTCTGAGAAAAAAGTATAGAAAGGTGAATAGATTCATTCTGACACAGTCCGTATGCAGTTTTGTTAGAGAATATAGACAGAGCACAGATCCCAAGATATGACTTTAACACAGAACATGCATTTTTTATAGGGTTTTTGCATGGTTGTCCCCATGGGTAGAACTCACAGGAAATGTATATATGGGAGTTTAGATTCCCTGTCAGTAACTAAGTACCTGAAAGCCAGGCATTATTTCACCCAGCTCCTCTGTTAGGGACAGATTCAGATGGCCAGAGCAGCGATGGAGCTCCCTGATTTGGTGGGGTGATGTGTGCTTTCAAATTGGTAAGGGACCTTGAGGCAGCTGCTGGTAGTTAAAGCACTGATTCTTTCATGTGTTACATTGTGAAACACTGAAAATTGGAAACTATTCAAATTAATTAAAAAAAAAAATGCACAACAGACACCATATCACTAAGAAAGCCAGTAACTTTACTGATTTGTCTGCAAAATACAAATTATACCTTATTTCCAGCAGGAGAATCTTTTGAAATTTTCCCATTTTTGTTCACTACAGACAGCTGAATTAAGTCCCTTGAGATACACAGATGTGGTTTAACTTAGTTATAACATCTTGTCATCTAGTGGCGACAAAGTCCAGCTTATGCCGCTGTGAGCCTCTACTTTAATATTTCTTGCAAATGCTTGTATGCTCCCATTTACAAGCTATTTTGTTATCACCATTGTTTTATGGAAGCAAATCCCCATGAAAGAGAAGAAAAAAAAAAGAAAAAAGAATACAACAAACCATCTGAAGCAATCCAAGTGTAATGCCTGCAGTAACCCAGGTCTGATATTAAATACACAAAAGACTTTAATACTGCATTTTTAATTTTTTTTTTTTAATGACTTTCTTAACTGACCTTTTTTTGAATCAAACTGAGGTATGGATCAGTCTGAGGTATGAGAAGGGAAGATAGAAATGCAACACGTGATTATGAAAATAATCAAATGGGTACTTTTGATGCAGAAAGTCTGTGGCTCAAAGCTTGGATTGCTCCACATCTTTGGTTAAAATATATTAACAAAAGCCTTTTATTACATCTACAGTCTGAAGCACTCTAACAGACACCAATGTTCCATCAGTCCTTCAAGAGACCTGTAGTGGCAGGAAATTAATGCCATATAACTGACAACATCACAGCAGATGGCACAAACAGGAACAGATGAAGTATGCCATGTTTAGGCAACAGCCTTTATTGAGGTTTTGAGTGGCTTTTAAAAAATTACAAAGCATTTACCTTCAAGGTGAAGGAAGAAGGAAAACAAAACAGCTGTTACACTACAGATAAAAGTGGGTATATAGGATTGCAGATACAATACAAAAGGGTTGATGTCCTTGAAAACAGCCTATGAGTTCTATTCTTATGCTAGCTTTACCTGAAAAAGATCTGAGGACAACAGCTCATTTTTACATTAGTCATTAAAAATTGCTAAATTCCTCTTCTGGGAAAAATATAAGCCATTTTGTTATAAAACACAATTTTGAGAGACACTGAAATGACCAAAGTGAATGGCTTTACTGTGAATGGCTCAATGCATACAATATATATGTTGTGCAGATAGGGTATATCATATAATTGTCACCAGCAATTAAACACTAACTGACAACACTTTTTGATAGCGATTAGCTCAGCTATAACAATACTTGCAGGTGTCCAGAATGCCACTTTAGGTGTTTGAACTTACAATTAAGAATGTTGCCTAAAACATCATATAGCATGAGTTAAGGTAAAGTAAATGTTAATACTCTTTCAGGGCTCTGCCCCAAACTCCTTAAATACAAAGGAATCACACAATAAACCCAAATTAGCTTTTGCAAATACAATAAATGGTAAGATACAGATAAAGGAACAAGAAAGGTAGACAGTTATAGTTTACAGAAAGTGACTTCACAATCAAAGTTGTGCTTCTTATCATTAGATCAGTTTGCAAATATGCATTATCCCCCACAATTTTGCCAGTATAAGTTAATTGCCCTCTGCAGCAGGAACAAGAGGGCTGACTGGCATTTATTTTCTTGTGATTCTGTTCTACTTGTGTTTATACAAAAAATCACTGTCAGAGTTAATATAAATTGCCCAGGCAATACTTTTTCACGCTACTTTCTGCTTAGTTACTTGCAGTAATATATTAGACTGCATCTTCATTAAATGATATCTTTCATTTTTTTCATGTGTTGCTGAGGCAAATCGCAAGGTAAACTGTTTATATGGCTATTCTTAATATATCAATAGACCAAATCCCCTTCCCCACTGAGAAATTTCTACTACAATACCAATAAAATCATATTTTTTCTTGAAATGACAAGGTATATTTGTGATACATTTGCATATTTTTGACACACTAAAGTTTAAAATTCTCAGAAGAGAATATGAGTACAGGTTAATCTGAGGGTGAAGGTGGCTTAAAACACAAGTTTTTTGTGTTTTGAAATTAATTTTGGGCTCCATTTAACCTTTCTTTTTTTGTTTTGATTCGAGTTTTTAATTTTATTTTTATTTTTTTTAAACATGCGTATCTTTGTTTACCCTGCAGTTTGCTACACGAGATAAAATGGATGCATTAGTAGCACAGTATTCTGCTTAAAGAATTCCCAGATTATGTACTAGCCCCTGCACGGCTGAGAGTGCCTGTAAGGCAAGCTTCTGTAAAGTCATGGTAAGTGAAGAGCCTATGTCCTAATGCACACTGTAGTCTGATCATCATTCTCTACTACAGAGAGGTACACTCCATCATTGAGCAGTGCACAGCAACTGCATGTATAGGTGGAAAAATGAGTGTGGATTTCACTTCAAAGTACTTTGTGCTGACGTTTTGCTGTTGCAACTATATTCTTCGTCATAATGTCAATGTATGTAGCTGAGACCTAGAAGGACTCTTGAAAAAAGGAGAAATATTACACTTTTACTATGGCACTAACATTTTGCTTAAACACTTTTTCCCTCCAACAGAAAGATTAAACTGAAACACCTGAATATACAATTTTTTTTCTAACATACAAGAGGGACAAAGAGGGACTTGAAGAAAATGACACATGCCCTCTGGTCAAGCTATCTTAGTCAAAGGAACAATATGAGGCTGGAGAAAATGTGGATGCTATGTGCTGAAGCAAGTCCTGCTCTGGTGTAAACACACAGGGAGCGTTGCTCAACAACGTGCCCACTGTGAGATGATGTGACTGCAGAGGTCCATGAGAACCAAGGACCAGATGGCCAATATTGGCTGTGTAAAATCAACTGATTTTGAAACACTCTTTAACTGATGGTCTCTCTAAGAGTTTTACGTCTGTGAGAGAGGGGAGGAATCTATACAACAGGCACTTTTGCGCCAATCCCTCCCTTTGCTTCCCCCTGCTGCTTCGGCACATATTTACCTGCACTCACGTAGCTGACAGCCGTTAGAGCTGCACATTAAATTCTGACAGGCAGAATACCAGCTTCATTTATGAGAAAGGGCCAAGTTGCGCCACTTTGTCATTTAATCCATGGAAAACTACAAGATACGCAGGACGTTAAGTAATAGAAGGGCCCTTAACTTGTTACAATGCACAAAACAGCATGAAGGAACTAATCAGTATATACAATGGATGGCAGGTCACCCAACTGATGGTAAAATGCTGTATTAAAATGATTTAAGTTGTTATACATGGGTAAAGTCTAATTGTTTACAGATCAGTCTTTCAACAGCTGACTTTGATCTGCAAAATGTATACCCAGTAAACGAAAACCGAAAGAAAATAGTTAAATGTGCAACTGCACAAATATAATTCCCCACTATCAAGAGAACAAAAACTTCTGCTATTACCATAATTATTATATATATTAGAAAGCTATACACAAGCATGTTAATTTCACAGATTTTTTTTTAAAAGATTCTTAATATTTTATATAATTAGAAATACACATTTCAAAAACAAAACTTCTGCAAAGAGAAAACAGTTATCTTGGTTAGCAAAGCATGGAGTTCCTCAAGGCTTAAGGTAGTGCTTTCTATACAAAAAGTCCTTTTTGTTTGTTTCTTCAGGACTGCTTAAAAGATTAGCGAAGCTATCAAGGAAAAAAGAACACTTTTTGGCTTAAGGAAACTACAAAAGCCACAAATGCTTTGCAAACTCAGTCTTACTTTTTAATATGAAAATAAGCAAAATGTAATGTACATATTTTTATACTTTTTTTTTTTTTTAATAAGTGATGCAGACCCAGAATTTTTAAAATTAAATGTGTCAGCCCTCGAACTCAACATTTCTATTAAGTATGGTCCTCTTGAAATGGTTTGATCCTTTTTAACTGAGTGCCATACTCTAACAAAATGCCTGCATGTTTGTGAGCATTTTCAATACATTAGGTGACCCAGTCTCTTCCTAGCATCCATTCATGGCCACCCAACTGCTGGGTCTGTCAAAACATCTGTACAGTTTCTATATGTTGCATAACAGCTGCTTTCTCTCTCAGTAAAGATCTGCCATTTCTGGCAAATGTTTTCATATTGTCTATTTACATGTAAATAACGTTGAACCTGCAACATGACACTATCTATTGTAACATACATTTTGCAAGGGAGCACAACAGTGAAAAGAAGTTAGCCTTAAAATCTATTTTGTACAAATGTTCTGTTGTACAACTCAAGTGCTAAGCTTATCTCAGCATTTCTGTTTATCCTTATACTGCATCACTGAGGCAAGTTAAAAGTACTTTTACAAAACAGAGTACCTGACTTTTTTTTTCACACACGGCACATATAATGCATATCGACCCTTCCCCCCTCCCCCTCCCATTAAGGTATAGCACACACACACTGCAAGAAAAAAAAATCCCAGCTAATAGGTAATAATGTTATCATGTTGCCCATCCTTCAGAGAGCCGCATGCGCTTCACAGAGGGGCTTTCCCTTTCGTCCGGCGAAGGTCTGGTGAGTCCAATGGGGGAGTGGAATTCGTTCCGGTGATCTTCTCGGTCACTTCCATCATAGGAACTGCTACAGCTGCTCAAACTGTCAACAGGAGATCTCCCCGCCTCATGGCGCGTGTGCTGTTGGTATCTCGATGGTGTGGTGGTACGGTCTCTAGGAGGAGAAACAGGTTCTGACTTGATGTTGAGGCTTTGAGTAGAAGGCAGGGAGAGATTTGTACTCTGAGATAAATGAGTGCTAGTGCAAGCTCTGTAGGAGGAAAGGAAACCCAGTTACAGACGGAGGAGGCATGGAGCCCCCAGATATGCACAAAGACTCACACAAAACACCAGTGTAAAGGCTCGCACAGCATCAGTTCACGCAGAGATCATGGGGACTGAACTGAGCAGAATTCGTGAATTCCAGGAGATGACAGCACCACAAAAGATATGGTCGGCTTTAGGGGGACAAGCCATCAGTTTAGAGAGAGGTTTTGCTTCAGTCTCTCTCTCTCTCCTTTTTTAAAAATCGAGTGTCATCACAAATTTGGAATGGTGAGCCTTTGCATTGTTGGAACCACCTGCAGGTTTCTGTATAACTAATACCTGTGTGTGTGTATGCATAAGCTGAGACAGGGGAAGCATGGATTTTCTGCTGGGTTTAATGCAATTAATTTGAATGCACACAACTATTTTTATTGTGGTTTGTTTTGACATGTGACTTCAGATGCAAAACAGAAACAAAAAAATTCTAGTCTGATAATTTTTATACTTTTCAGAATGGAGTTGAAATTACTGGTTGTAACATTGACATCAACAAAATAGTACAGGCAGGACCTAGGTATGATTTTAGAGTTTAAATCTGTGAATGCACAATTAAATCCAGAATGCATTTGGAAAAACTACAAAAGGGACCTGAGAAATAGTAGAAGATGAGAGAGGACACTGTGCCTATAGGAAAGCCAAGCTCGAAGGATGCTACTAGCGGACAGACTGCTATGCTGAAACTTATTTAAAAGTAAGCTTTTTTCCCCTTTTTTGGTGCATTTTTTGGGAAAGTAGAGTCAGAGGAAGAATGAAACAGTCAGGGACAAGAGTGAATACTGAGAACACATCTCTCTACAGGAGAAATGAGGCAAGTTTCATCTGCACAACATTTTGTACAAAAGCACCACCTCCTGGCAAAACCTGATTTTTCATTATTAAAATAGAATTCTCAACATGCAGTTCCTGTTATGTTTCATTTCAGAGACCATTTGCTGAGCTGAAGTTAGTGTCTTACCCTAGAAACAGAATTTCAAATTTTCTATTCTTGAGTATTTATTCATACAGGGGTAGAAAGGGAGTAGGGGCAACAGACCATTTTACTTCACAAGATTTTAAACTGAAAGGGATATGCAGACATTTTTAACGCAAGAAGATGTAATATTGGGATTTGGAAGGAATTTCTAAGAATGTAGAAGACACAGCTAAGTTTGGGTGTAGACTTATAGTTTACTGAAATATTCCACTTCCTCTAGTGTCTCATCAACTGAGAGCTAAGCATTACTTAAACAACATCTACTTTGATGAATGTTTTTCTCTTCTGACAGATTTAAAAGAAAAGTATATGGCTTCAATATTGAATGATATCATCTGCTTTTATCAGGAATTGCTGCAGTGTTTAATAATGAATGGATGTTGTTATAAAACTTAGAAAACAGGATGTTCTACCTCCAATTCTTTAATCAACCCTTCATTTCTATACAGACAAATTTGTCAAATTTGCAATGAGCCTCTTCCTAAGTTACAGAGTTCATGAATAATAGCCCTCACAGTAAAAAATGTAACCCTTTTCTTTTTTTAAAGAGGATATTTTCTTTGAATTGCTTTTGTAAATATTAAATTGACACATAAGAAACCGTAAATATTAAGACCTTGCCATTACAACTTAGTGAAATATTCTACTCTTCCTGAAAACATGTTAAAAACAGTCCTAAGAGGATCAAATATACTTTTTTTTTCTTTTTTTTCTTTTTTTTTCCCCCTCCTTTTCTTTTCATTTCACTTCCAGTGACTTTGTGACTTTGTGTTGCTTAGGAAATTCTAGGCGTTCACCTGAGTAAACAGTTTGTCAGTATGATTAGATTACATATGATTTTACACGCCAAGCTTACAGTTAAACCAGAAAATTCTATAATAAAGGGTAGTGGAGCCTGGGAATTTGTTTTAGAGGTGTTTGATTTGAGCAAACGGCATGCCATTTTGCAAAGCTAGGCATAATTTAAAAAGACAAAAAAATAGACAAAAATTAAACAGTCAATTTTGTTCACATGGAACATACTGGCATTCCATTGTGTGACAGCATCCAAAGGAATAAATATAGAAGGATAAGCTGAGTTTCAATGATACAGAGCTGGTATTGCTGTATTGGAATATTGCCTTTTTAATAGTGCCTCAGAAGTGAGTATGAGAATGCATCTCTATAGATTTTTCTACAGATTCCTTGTGAATCAGCAGCAGTATTACATAATTACCTGGCATAAAAATTAGTGTCAGTTTTATAAATGCTTCAGGTTGATTTGAATTTTGAACCCCGTGGGTTTTTTTTCTTTTTTTTTCTTTTTTTTCCTTTTTTCCTTTCTTTTTTTTTTTTTTTTCCTTGTACATTTAAAAAAGGATAAATTGTTTTGGCAGGTCAAGGTTGAGGTATAAAACAATGTTAAAACAATATAAATAAATGATAGCGCTTATTTTGATTCACTTTTCTTACTATTAAAAGAAAAGTGCAGCTCTATAAAAAAGCAGCCATTTGCAGCTGAAAGTATTTCTGAAATTTATTATCTTTTTATTTGATTATAATTTGCAATATTTCATTGGCTTTTCTGAAAAGTTTTTATGAGAAGCTCATCTAAGCTAAAATGGTCATCTACATGGGAAACATACTGTAACACATATATGTGAACGGTGAAATAATAGGTACTTAGATGCAATCTTTAAATCTATATTCTAAACAGAGGATTGATCTCTATTTAGAATGGGAGGTGGACCATAAGAAATGAGAATTCTGTCTGCTGCAAAATGATTTAATTTTAATTTATTAGGTAAATGTGAATGTAGAAACAGCTGTTTGCACTTAAATGTACCAATGAATATTTTACACTTTTGCATCATGTAATTACCTGAATTGGGCCCAAGCATGCCCTATTGTAATCATGCAAAACCTTCACTAAATTCCCTGATAAGCAAAGAGGTTTTGGATATGGAAAAACTACAGAGAAACTAAAGAAAATGATTCAAAGGTTTGTGTACCTTTGTGTACTGACTAGGTGCCAGGCAGTCCACTTATACAGACATCATCACCTTTTTCCACATATTATATGAAAATATTTCATGTTATGGGGACAGTGAAGAAAATGAATGCTTTAACTTGTCACACCAGTCCCTGTTGAGCCCAGAGTAGTTAAAATTTGATGTTTATTCAAATAATGATGGCCACATGGAGAAATGCCGGTTCCTATCTGGTTTCCACACAGAACATCTACACGGCTCTGTATGAGAAGTGGGGAGCAAGGCAGGGTGCCACAAGCTTCAGATGATGACAACTCTGAATGCATCTCCTTCCATCCGAATCTCCAAATGGTATTGAAGCTCAGTGTGCACAGGTAGAAGTGCAGGTCAGAGTGAGTGATGAGTGAGGACATGAACATGGACCATGTAGGTTTTTCTAGAGTGAAAAAGTGGTCTATTGAAGGAAAGAAGCCTCATGCATCTTTTCTTTTACACCCACCCTTGCTTCTCTAAACCAGTTTCCTTCCTCACTTTGTAAAATTTTCCCCTATAAATACATGTAAAGGACCATTGAAAATTCATGGCTAAATTTAGTTATGTAACTTTAGTTAAGTCCTAATTTGTATCTAGCAGAAGATATTTTTCTCTTAATTTTTCTCTTATTTGCAATTAAACTTGTTCCCTCCTCTCTATTTATTTACTTTTAGGGAAAAGCTAAGAGGGTTTTAGTTGCTTTTGTTTATTTTTTAATACTTTTCTGATCAATGTAAAAGCAGAATAAGAATTTCTGTGTCAAGACATTTTGTTTAGCTCTCACATGTTAAAGTTTACACTTTTTAAACAGGAATTAAAAAAATAGCATGAAAATGAGTTGCTAGAACATCTTATTTATAATAGTAGCATAAGGAAAAAAGCTCAATCTGAAATACATAAGTTTTTTTATTCAAAACAAGGAAATTGGCAGAACTGATACAAATTCATTAAATATGATGTAACTGTTTCCAAATTTTTCTGTATAAATAGTTTAATGGAGAATATTTTCCTATGTCTAGCTATAGTTATTATCTAATCAAGAGTAATGATAGCTAAATAATAATCTTGCTATATAAGGGTCACAGAAAAAGTCAGCATCATGTATGAATTTTGACAACTTTTTATTCACATGGGTAGAAGTTTGGAGGAACTTCTCTTCTATAAATAATCATCTATTCTGAAGCTCCTTCAGATTTAATATTGCTTCTTT
>JANEHK010000022.1:5939700-5984680 GCA_025960845.1 Tachycineta bicolor | reverse complement strand
TCTCTTAGGGTAGGAAATGTGGATGCAGGAGAACATATTCCATACTACGGATCTGTGCATAAATTTTTTTTATAATTTATTACAAAGTGTGGAAAGGGCTTCCCTTCTGGTTATTAGCAGTTACTTCCAGTAGTCTTCTTAGTACATGTTAAATAAGCAGTAAGAGACATTGATGTATTTATTCAGGCCAAATCCCAAAGCTTTGGGAGAGACTGATTTTCAGTAGAATATTTGTATGTATTTTTTCCAGGTGTAGATGAAGTTAAAAGAACAAGAAAATACTATTCTGGTTTTCAACTTAAAAAGTTGAAAACTTTGGCTTGTTTTAATGTCCCCATCATGTCTAAACAGCCTCTACATGTCTAAACAGGCTATACATTGTTGTGCTGTTCACTGGGCCTGGCAGAAGGCCACAATCTGCACAGATGGGGAAAGTGAATTATTCCCATGTCCTCATGTATCTGTCCTCTAGTCCTCCAGCACTACTGTGGCTCCTAATTGCACAGTCAACTTCAAGAACTAAGAGCTAAGTTGAAGACATCTCCAACTACCTCCGGGATGGCTCTGACTGTGCTACTGAAATTGGTGAGGACTTATCTGAAGCAAGATAATGCATCTAATCCTATCTTATTCTACTACTAATCACATTCTTGTCATGCTATGAGGAAGCAGAACTGATTTTCACCTTTAGACTTTGTTGAAAACTAAAACCTAAAGGAGAGCTGGAATGCCTCTTCCATTAACTGTTTTTTCACAGGTTTTTATATCCTACTGTTAACAGCAAGCATCTCACAGCCGCCAAATTTTTTCAGCATCTGACCTCACTAAGTACAGAGATTTATGTTGTCAAAACCTTTTTGGATATGTTTTCTCAAGTATGAGAAGATGACTGTAATTTTGTTTTATTTTAAAAATCTTTTCAAGTAAAAAATTTTCAAGTAAAAATTTGAAATGAAAGTTAAAACAGATGCTATTGCATGTGGAACTCAGTGAGTAAAACAAAGGCTTAAGATTTCCACAGTGATAGGTGACTCCTCCAGACTTTTCTGGCAAGCAGCTTTCATAGCTGAAGTCACTTACAAATCACTGAAAGAACAATAGTAACAAGAGTAGCAACTCAGAATGTATTCCACAGCAGCAGCCATTACCCTTGACATTCTGCGATATGAATTAGAAACAGATCACGATGTGTGACATATCTGAAAAGGCATGTAGTTAGTTTAGGAGTTAATTTTTATTTATATATGTATGTGTATGTGTACACACACACACACATATATATATATATATATATACACACACACACACACACACACACACAGACACACATATAATTTTTTTGGCCAACCAAATAGCCTTATTACATTCCTTGGTATGATACTAATTGTTTAATATAGTGATACCTAACATGAGCTTTCCATTTATTTGAGAGTTTATGACTTTAATTGTACAGTAAGTCTGAATGCTGCCTCAGAAATTGTGCAAACTCAAAAAAAAATTGTAAGAGAAAGATATTAACACTATTTTTTTCTAGTAAAAGTGTTTCAATTGTATGGTTTTTGTGTCATTTGTAGCTATATACACTTATTTATACAGAAATGAGGTTTAAAAAAAAAAGGTTCCTTTGAAACGTTTATGTAACTTTCCTTAAAAACTCGAATTATCAACATGTTAAAGACATGAAAAAAAGTTACAAAAAATGGTCAGATAAAGTAGAAGGAGAAATTTGAAGATTAAGCCATGTTTAGAGTATAAAATCATTCCACATTGCGGCAAGAATCTCAAAAAAAAATATAGCATATGTAGAAGACCTCTTTATGAAATAAATACCTTCCTTTCAAATGTATATTAATTAAATTCTTTCCTCATAAATACACTCCTGCTGTTCTCAGCTTCTATTTTTATAACTAAACTTTTTAAAATTCCAACACGTCTAACCATACATTAGGCTACTGTGCCATGGTCTTACTCAACAGAAATTGAAGATACCAGAACATTTGAAAATCATACACCTGTTCACTTACATGAGCCAAGAGGTTGCTTGTTCAGGTGATTTCCCTGTGTGAATTTTCACACTTCTAAAGATCCTGAGATGACTGAGCACTGTGTTTCTCCAAAACTTGAATAAATATTGTAAAATTAGCCACTAGAGGGCAGGAATACCTGTACTCCTCAGCACAGGCACACGACAGTGAGTTTGTGAGCTCACAGTTCTTCGGCCTAATCATGCTATTTTCTCATAGAAATCATCTTCAAATAAATGAAACCTGAATTTCAGAGTTGAGCGGAAAGAAGTATGTGTTTATCATATAAGGTTAAGGCTTACTCTCAGGTCAATTTGTTATGTAAGTCTTATTTTATTAAAATCTAAACAATTTTCCAGCTTACTGTAAATGAATGTGCAACACTAACTGGAAATTAAAAGCATAAATAGTAAGTATGGAATCAGTACAATATAGATGTTTGGTATTAGTAGTAAAATAAATGCTATTGAAAGAAATAAAAACTAAAACAAACAAATCACTACTGAGAAAATGTCACGAACACAAGAGTATTTCATTGTAGCTCCCTAGCAAACTTTCCATGAATTACATTGTTCCAGTTTTGCAAAATCTAGTTTTTACACACAGTAAATAAATTCTGGTTTGTTATTGTGATATATTTCACATTTGGAATTGCTGGGGAGACTGAAGTCACTGTAGAACAATAGAATAAAGAAAACACTACTTACCCCAATTGACTGAGGGCAGATGGTGGCATGTTATGTAGGTGTTGCTGTTGCCAGCCAGTCACAGAACCAAGATGAAGAGCACTGGCTGTATTAAAGCCAGACAGAGATGATATATCTGCACTACTCAGAGAATATTCTAGATTTGAAAACAGAAAGACAATAATTAAGAGAGAATTAAAGAGGAAGCAATTAAACAACAACCAGCATAGTAATTATCATGTCACTTTGTAAGCCTTTTAATTTTAATTACACCAATCACATTAAGTTGCAGCAGAAAAAGTAAATCTTCCTCTTCCCTCAACTCATTAACTTGAGAGCAAATAATGCACTAATATTTATTCTGGAATCTAGCAGGGCTTTACTGGGTCTGGCAGATCTAAAGCATTCTTAGCCTGTACATTCACCATAACTACAAATGGACAGTCAGAAAGACTTGAAAAATATAACATTTTGTTACAGTCTTCCTTGCAGACCCCAGCAGGCAGCCTGCTTCTGAACAATCTATGTATGCTGGATCTATGTGTCATTTTGTGCACCCTGTGTAGCAGCGATACACAACAGGAACTGTAAAGATACCTTGAGGTTTCTTTTCTGCACCCTCCCAGGTAGGAAGGTGTGACAGCCAACAGAGCTACTGAAACGTGGAGTGGAGATAGTGAAGCAGCTTATTCCCACTACACTCATGGTGCACTCAACTGCATGAAATTATATCCAGGAAGACTAAGAACTGTTAACTGTTTTAAGTCTCCCGCTCCTTTTAAGTTTAAGTTTAAAGCCAATGAAATAAAGCTACCAAATCAGATTGCTCCAAGCAAATCAGCTAACTTTAAAACAGATATATCTGAAGTTAGTGACAGGTACAGAATAAGCAAATGTAGTGCAAAGGCATAACAGCTATGAATTTTTGCAGTTTCTCCCAAAGAACATTAGTTAATTCATTAATACTGAGATAGACACTTGTCAGCACCTTGCTCCCTTCCCCATCCTTTGCATCCTGTGCCCATACTTACCAGTACCATATGTTGTTGAGATGGCTGATGGGTATCCTCCCATCCCTTGCCCTGGTAGAGTAGGAGTTGCTACGGAAACCACTGGAGTAGCCAATGACTGAGCAGACTGGGAGTTATTTATCCTTTGATTCTTTTAAAGTAAGTAAAATAAACATATTATTTACCAGTTTTAAGTCAGTTGAGTGTATTTGCTTTCTGGGAATGCTTTGCGCATGAGAAATACAGTCTGTTACAAATATCTAGAAATTAATCATTTAACATGTGGCTTTGATGAACTCTGCCAACCCTATCATTTACAAGCTTTCAAGAGACCAGTTGTCACCATAGTAACCCATTACATCAGTATCTCCTAGGTAACTGAACTAGTAAGACTGCTTTTATTGTGGGTAGAACAGATCATGTGCAAAAATAATGAAATATATAAGCTCTATTCCCATTGTTATCCTTTTCACTCATATTGAAAAAAAAACCCTACCACAAAAAGCAATAAAACCCACAAAGCAAACCAAATCAAAACAAAAAGGAAAAGAAAAAACCCTCAAACCCAGCTCTGCTGGATTTTGAAAGAGGTGCACCCCCAGACTACTGAGAACTGAACTCTTACCAGGAGACGGAGCTCTGACTACTTCAGTTTTGTGCAATAAAAAAATCCTTCAAGGCTGTTAGATTGCACAGCAGTGATACACTTAGTTTTAACTCCAGGGTACTAGGTGTTGCATCGTAAAGATTACACTAGAGAACTCTAATTATGTGAGTGGTAGGAAAAAAATGGTTAGAGAGCCACCAAAAAGAGGTCATAAGGCTGCACCATCTTCAAAAACGTAAGTTTGCATGCTCTTCATGCATCACCAAAAAGAAAGCTTAATTCTAGCATGCATAATTTGAATATGTGCAACTGCATCTGGCCTTCTGTTACTATATTTAAAAAATCGCAATGACCTTTTCGTTCAGAACATGGTTATTATTGTACTATTTTCCATTTTATTTCAACCAATATTTTACCTACACGATAAAAAAAAAAAAACACCCTGGTTTTCTCTGTTATTGAGATGAGCATTATTACCACTTACCAGAAGCAGATCAACATCCTCAGACTGATTGCATAGGAAAGGAGTGTTAAAAATTAGTGAATATAAATATTTACTAGGGTGCAGGTTTTAGCTTAGGGAATATTTTCATATCATAGGGGCAGGAAATTAAACACCTTCTGAACATATCTTGGAAAAAATACATCTCATAGATCTCTTATTTTTCCTCCTTCTAATAGAATGTTTGACTTTTTGTAGGAACAACCAATCCAATTCTGAGCACAAAACTTTCTCCAAGAATTCACTTTTTCTTCCACAGACAGTTTGCAGACTGTCTTGCTGTACCTGACCACTCAGAGTCTCTTGGAAAATATAATTTTTAAGGGGCTCGGAATAAATCATTTGATGCAGACAGCTTGTCACTGCCTTGATCAACTATTGCCCTGTAGGACTATTTGTCACTTTTTCACTTAAGAAGTAGCATCACATTTATGGGCAACTTTAGTTTGATGATAAATTTATTTCACATCAAGCTGAAGAAGCCAATCTGGAACATTGTTTTAATCATATTTGTTATAAAATGGGAAACCACATCACTTAAATTACAATCTTTTAAAATTAAGTTAACTTTTAATGTTAAATCACTCAAAACAGCTTTACTTGGAAACACTAGTGAACTTTTCAAAAGGAACTACAAGACATGGACATACCTTCCCAATTCAGCCTTCTAGCCTAGTACATTGCCTAAATTTCACTAGTCCTGGCAGAAGATACAGAAATTCCATAATCTTTTTTCTCTTGTTCTATTTACTACCTATTATCATTAGAAAATTTGGAGCTCACAGTGATAGGGCTCAAATTGATTTATTACTGTTAATATGCCATCTGCCAAGAGTATGTGTGACTAAATATTTATGAAAAACGTAATAGGTTAGAAATACTCAGGGTTAAATTCAGCCTTTATAACAACCTCAGGAAAGACTCTTTTAGCTGCTGGGAAAGAGAGTGCGGAAGGTTAGATTGTGCACAGTTAGGACACAGTTCCTATTTTGTAACTCAACAGACAAAAGGTAGGATGTAAATAAGACTTCAGAAAGTAATCAAAGAGGCTCAGCTTACATCCTCAACTTAATGTAAAGCCTTAGTCAGAAAAACCAAACAATCAAGAATTTAGTTTCCTGAACCAGTCTTGAATTTCCTAAATAACTCTTATCTGAAAAAGATAAAAAGAAGAGCTTTGAAAATGCATTACCACTGATGGCATGGTACTCTTGCTGCCAGGTGGAATAAGCACACGGAGGTCTGGTTTGCGGTTGTTCATTCCCAAATTCATTGGAGGCGGTGATTTTGCTTGCATATTCTTGTTCAAGTTCCCAGGTGAGACCAGCAGACCTGGTGAATTGCGGGGGTTGCCATATCCATTTCCTGTTAAGGTAAAAAAAGAGGGGAAAAAAAAAAAAAAAGGGGGAAAAAAAAAAAAAAAGAGAGAGAAAAGCTTGATAAAGTTCACCGTATCTTTTAAGCCCTTCCAAAATTGTGCAATAAAAAGCCCATGGTGGATATCTATGTCATGTATCTTTATGGGAAAACAAAACGTGCCGTGTTTGGAACAACAGGTCTTCAAATGCTTTCTCTCATGGCTGCTGACATATCATTGATTTGCTGAAATTAACTCAAGGATAAAATTTTGTTTACAGCACTGTGGTATATAGTGCAATATATTGTACCCTTGTAGCAGCCAACTCTTACATTTGCCCTTCAAGAATGAGGAAAGTCAGATAATTCAAGGCCATAAAAACTGTCAAAGCCATTTCACATTTTCTTGACAACTACAGAGGATTGTGCCTTTCCTGACTCAGCCCTTTGCAGCTCATGATTTTGTTTTGCTTTTAAAAAAAGGATGAGTATAGCAAGGCTATAATTTCCACAAAAGGCAGGGGGCGGACCAGAAGGATTCGTAAACTCTTTTGGCTCCTTTTGCTACACTGCTTGGATCTGGTTCTGTAAACACTAGAGTCAAAGGGAGCAAGATCATAACCTTATTTGGAAAACACTACCATATCTTTCATCTTCATCTCTCTTCTGCAGACCCCAGGAACAATTCTGACAAAGCAAATGCTTCCTTTATCATTTTTAGAAAAGTATATTCTTCTCTCATGACATTGCATTGACAACTATGGTTACTGACCGGCCATTCCACTATTTCTTTCACCTGATTTCACCTCTTACCCATGTAAAATCTAGGGAAAAAGACAACTTTTTAGTGTTACCTTGAAATTCTGTCTACACAGTCTCCAGAGAGGTACAGAAACTGCCCAGTCATAGAGAGGGAATAGCATGAAAATCAGTATGGAAAGAGAAAAACTTCATGGGTAAATACCAAAGAAACAAATGCTATGGAAGACTTTCTTTTCTGGGCTCAGCTTTTGTTCACGAGCTGCAACACACAGGCTAGAATTTGTGTGAGAAGATAAGCTAGTCAGTGTGGCAGAGCCCTCTGGGTCAGAAACCCTGGACCTTCAAATTTCCTTTGTAGTCCCAAAGTCAGTGAAGATCACAGTATCTCATATACCACCCCCTCCTCCCAATGTGAAGTAGGGTTTATAGCCCTAAAGAACATAAATGGATTATGGAACTAAATTTGGTAATGTCTATGAGGTGGGCATAAAAATGACAGTGTGCAACAGTGATTTGCTCCTCTTGTCAGGATAATGAAGTGTGTCTAAGCATGACTAAGATTTTCAAGTTTTTAATCCTCAAGTGCACCAGCTACTTGTATTTATCAAATCAGCAAATCCATGGAAACAAAATCTGTCAAAGACTATTAAATATAAAAACACTAGGATTATGGCACAAGAAAATGATCAAAAACTGCTTGAATTCTGTATTTGTCAGGTACCTTCAGTAACTGGTCTGGCCTGGCTTGTTTTTTCTCATGATTTTTATTATCATGATCTCCAAGCCTTTGCAATATGATGAAAATTTAAGAACACTCAGATCACTTCTAATATTCTGTATTAAAATGACATTGGAGATTTTACACTAAAATACTTTTCATAGTTAGTCTTGTTGTTTATTTCCTCAATAACATCATACAGTTAGGAAAACAAAATCAGTTATTGAAACGTATTTTAAACTTATCAAGCAAACTCAGCACACAGCTGTCAAAAATTTTCCATTTTGTACCGCTAGGCTTTTTTTTCTCAAAATGAACAATTGTCTCAACATAGGTAAGCTACCTATTATGCTCAAATTAATGCTATGCATTACTACAGGTGGTGAAATTAGAAGGGGCATTTTGGATATATAGCAGTATTTTCTACCAGAAACCACACTGCATTTTAAAAAAGTTCAACATTTACAAACTGAATACTGAAAAACAATGCATGAAGTGATCAACAGAAACTGAAGCAAAAGTAGGGTTTCTCTGGTGTCAGTTTCATACAGGAGGTATTTTACCAGCAGGATGTAAACCTGCCTGTGAAATCTATCATATGACAAAGATTTGCTCAGAGAGTGGCAATGGAACTGTCTGAAGCAGTTTTTTTCAGTTCTACAATACAGAACCTAAGATACATAACATCAGAGGAAGAGTGCTTCTGTGTAAAGCTTTATTCTTCAGAAACATGCATCTGAAATTTACTGATGTAAAATAGCTGGAACTGTGATTACATTTATATTTTAAAAATATAAAATTCTTTTTAAGAACTACTGCAGTCTTTTCTTTGCCAGCAGATTTCTGCTGTTCATGGCATATTATGCCTGCTAGCATTTTGGAGCCATATAATAACAGTTCCTCTTTCCAGTCACCAAACTGTTATTCTTTTGGTATAATGAGGATTGAGGAATGTAAGACTGTGGACCTTAAACCAATAATACAGAAACCCATCATATGGAAATCAGTGATGAATGCATGCATGTGGTTTAAAGTTAAGAAAAGCCTGCATGTAAACCAACTCTTTAAACTGTACCCTTTTAACTCAAGAGGGCTGTGGCCTGCTCTGAGGCAGCTTTCCCACTTTCAGATAAATCCACCAAAGAGAAAGGCCTCATTTACATTCAGAGGCAAAACAAATAGACTTATAATGTACAAATTAAATCTTCCTTCATTCTCTACTTTAAAATTACACTCTGCTTGGACAATTATCAATTTAGATGTGACCATGTGCAGAACATCTCATTCTGCTATCCACCTGAAAGCACAAAAATTATATGTTGTATATGAATAGATTTCCCGATTATAGATCATAAGAAAATGAAAACCAGATGGATCTTAGAGCAAGCTGGCTTTACATTTTTATTTGGTTAAAAGCCATAATTTTTATGGAATAGAACATTTTTAAACATTACAAATGTGTTCTGTGAGTCATAATGAAAATAGCAAAAATAAAAACAGTGGATGCACAAAATTTAAAGGGCATATGTCAGAATTTTTAAGTTTACAGCATTTTTAATTCAACAAGGTTTCAGAACAAAAATATTTTTCCTTGTATTGTTTGTTATACTGACTTGTGAGAGTAAAAATATTTTATGCAGAAAATAGCTTGCATAGTAGAGCAACAGGTGTCACGAAATGCAGTGCCACACTTCGTATTTAAACTAATGGCAGAATGCCTTTTGACCACACAACACTCCTCTTGGGCATGCTCTCACATTTTGCATTCAGGCACTAGTGCCATTGACTGTAGAATAAATTCTGTCCAAGTACAAGCTGCATTATTAATCCCTGTAATATCACTTTTCAAAAACTCAGAAAAGTTATTTTTGTGCACTGATAGTTATTCAGTCAAGAAGAATTATCTTAGAAAAATCAATTTAACAATGAAAACCTACAATTTTAACTATGTTACAAATTCATGTAATACCATCTTAAACATCTTAATCAAATTTTAAGATTTTAAAGAGCATAAGCTCTTTAAAGAGCATAAGCTTAATCAAGACAGAACAGAGAGAAAAGCTTACTTTTCTCCTTTCACTGTTAGTAACATCTGTACCTTTAAAGGACTTTTGGTCATTGGTGTTACAGTGGTTGCAAAGTGGCTTCAATTCTTAATATTTTCAGAGTTTGGACAATAAATCTATACTGAGAATTTAAGCCAGGACACTTCCCACATGTTAAGGTAACAAAAATGAGAAAAGAGTAACTTTTCCCCTTATCTCTCAACATTCTTGGACATATTTTTAATAATTTGAAGTCTTTAGTCTTGAAAAATTGGAAAATTTTAGGATTTTGTTTTCGTGAACTTTTTAAACCGTCATGTTCCTACTTGTTATTTTATTTTTTATTTCTATTTCTATTTCTATTTTTATTTTTCTCATATATATATATATATATATATATATATATATATATATATACACACACACACACATATACACACACACATACACTGAATGAAAAATCCTCTGTGGTGGTCTGAAGAACTAAAGTGGGAGAATGAAGAACAATTTTTATGTCCTTTATTTGATCTCTCATTTGTTTATTCTAATGCTTTTTACTGACCATAAGGGTTAAGAATTTATAAAATCCTAGGGAACGTGGGATTATTTTTTAATACAAAATGAACTTTCAAATTCTTGAAGGAGTTTTAATAAATACTAATGGTAATTTCAAGTTTCCAATAAATGTATGCTTTTACTTGTGAAAATTTTCATATATCTTCCAAGATGCATACATACATATTTTTGCTTCTTATTTGATTATATTAAATGCATATCTCATATATATGATATTTTGACTGATTACTAAGCCTCTCAAAAAGTTTTAAATACAGAATTAATATATATAAACATGAAAACAAACAATTCCATAAATTATCTCCACTTCAAAACATATGCATATGTATGAAAGAATTAATAGAAATTTTGCTAAATTTGCACCCAGTTTTTCACAGTTCGCTCAGTTTATTTCCCTATTTTCTTAAATTTTCCAATTTTCTTAATTGTTCTTAATAGTAATTGAAGAGTTATGAAAAGTTTCCTTACTGTTGTTCACATAAAAATAATTATAAAAAGATATAACTGAAAGTTCTTACTCATATGCCGTAGGTTTGTTACATTTCACAGCACACAGCTGTTGGTGACTACAAATGGGAGAAGAAAACCAATAGGCTGCTACCCTCATCCAGGAAAAAACCAAATCTTTACTTTAAAATAGCTGCCCATTCCCATTACACTCAACTAATGGACCTTCTTTTCTGAATGATGTAGAACCAACTCATACAGATATGGTATAAAAAAACCTAATAACTTTGTGTGGAAGGGTTTTCAAACATCCTCTGAAAGTATGAGCTATGTTTCCAGGGGGGCTGAAACAGGATGACAGTTCAGAGAACACATAGACTTTTGGAAAAATGGGAGGAGAATGAGAAGAAAACTACCTCAACAACTCCTTGTTAGTTTTAAAACTAACCACTTAAATATATGTAGAGATTTCTAAATCAACAGAGTCTAAGCCATCTCTCTGTCTCACCCATTCTTGCCACACTGGTTCTATAACTGTCAATAGGAACTTGCTCTTTAAGTCTAAAGAGATGAAAAGGGCTCTGATGGCACTACAGCCATCCTGTGTGTAGGATAAAAGACCATGAGAACAGAACACTGACCTGTGCATCACACCTCATGCAAACACTTCACTGCTGAGTCAAGTGCAAGCTAACCTGATCACCAACACTGTGTTAAGTTTTATTGCTGTAATAAGAGTGATATTTAAATGTTTCTAAATTAGTACATCCAGTAAGTATTCTCCCACCTCAGGAGTTCACACCTTAATAAAATAAACGTAAAGGTGGCACCTGACTGAGAAATAGCCTGTGGCTACCCACACAAGCAACTGTGAGAAACCCTTCAAAACCATTCTCATTTCAATTAGTCTTCCCAAGTGTCAGGCAGATATTTCAGCACATGGCTCCCTCCTTGCAACCCTAGGAAACAGGGGTGTATATCATAGACAATGAAGATTTGTGATATGTTAAACCATGACAGTTATACACTGAGAGAAGGGGAAATGTGCTTTCTTCTTCAAGGATGATCTTTCTTTTTTTTTTTTTTTTTTTTTAAACTCAACAAAGAAAAGAGCAATAGATGATCCAAATCAAGTCTTGCATTACAATTATTATTGCCAGTATGCTTACAGTATAATGTCCGATCATAGCATCTTATTATCTGATTTCATAATTTTTTAATGGCATCTCATTTCAGGAATCTCAGATCACACAGCTATTATGCAGTAGCTACTTTTCTGATACCTTTATTTCTGATTGTATTGATTAATTTATTTCCATTTCTACTATTTTGTTCTAATACCTTTATCAGTAGCTATGCTCTTTTCAGAACCCATACATTTCACATTATCTTGTTTTGATTGAAGCCTCAGCTAATCAAAACAGTGACTAAGTTGAAACTATTGAGGAAAATCAATTATACAGTGGTATTCAGTTTTGTGTTTTATAAATATTACATGTCTGTAGTTTAAACATGTGGGCACTGCACTGAATAGGAATATATTCTCATGTCAAAGTTTTGTAAGGTCCAAACAAAATGTCAGGGACCAGTCATGGCTCTTACCACGGTAAAAAAGGTGTCTTGCCATGGTAAAACAGGTCTCCTGCCCCTACTACTGGTCTTGTACCTACTACCGTGAGGAGCTTGCACAGTGCAATGTCCCTGGCCTTGCATAGTGCTCCCTCCTTGTTCTTTCTTGACATATGCAAATGTTAAGTCCATGTTCTGCACTAAGAATCCACTGGTCTTCCACACTAAGGTGTAGTCTAATAGAGGTCAGTGTCAAGTGATAAGGTGGTTGTTTGAAACTTAGCTTGCATCACGACTTTTCCACAGATTCTCTGGGCACCTGTGCCAGGACCTTACAATCCTCAGTCAGTAATTCCATCTGAACACCTAATCTAAATCTGCCCTGTTTCAGTTTTAAGCCATGACCCCTTTGTCAATCATCTGCTTTTAACAAATTACATGTTGATGACAAATGATTTCTTTTTTGAGCTGTTTGAAATCAGTTATTTCAAGGAAACTTCTTTTTAATGAAAAAAAATTTCAATACAAGTAGAATTCCAATTATAAATGGGATGCCTTATTTGAAAAGATAACTAACCCATTCCTGTCACCTTTGGCTTTTATTACTGAGAGAGAGCTCCAAATATTAGCATAGGAAAAAGCACCTTGTAAGAGATCTGGAAAACAAATGGAACTGTTATAGTCAACATCTTAACTGGTGAATCATGCTAAAAGTTAAAGGGCAGGGGTCATGTTAACTTAATACTGTCAGGAATTTCCATGTGGGGTTGCAGTCACAGCTTCAGGAGGTTAAAAGCATATCTTGTTTTCTTTCTCACAGCAAAGTCACTGCTGCAGTCCAGATCCAAGAGGCATCAGCTATGCCTTTCAGGACTCAGGACAGGCATGAAATCCAAACATTTTCTAGTTTGCAATGCCTTTTTCTGATTTCTGAATTTGAACAAGAACATGTATTGCAGTGTGCAACAGAAGGCTGTGTTGTGTCTTAGTGAGCTAGAACGCACACAGAAAAAACAGTGAAATCCCTGGCTCATTTAAAGAAAGCATAAAATTTCCCTAGACTTCACTAGGAAAGGGATTTTACCTAAAGAACTCAAATTAGTCTTGAGGAACATGTTATTCTTGTAATAAAGGGAGTCAATCTTGCCTGTCTTTAAGATCTCATTTACAGAGAACCAGTTTGTATGACTCACTTAATTATTCATTACATGTGAACTTTCCTTTTTGAACCTTTCAAGCTGTCTTTTAATAAATACAAATATTGAGACATTGTTATTACAGAGATGAAGAGAAAGAGAAAAAATAAATTACTAAGTCAACACTTACACAACTGGTGGAAATTAATAAAGTCCAAATTTTTACAGATTCACTTTGATGTTTACTGAGAATGGGCTTGAATGGATCTCTTCTTTGGTAAGAGGTCAAATGAGCCAGCTGAAGACAGACTACCCTACCTTTGCATATGATACCCACTGCAAGATTTAAAAAAGAAATATTATACGAACAGCAGCATCCAGCCTTTCAGACTTACTCTCAAAGCTTCATTGGTCTGACTTCCATGTGTTATCTGTTATAAGCAATTAGAGTTGGAAAGGCCTGTGTTGACTGCCTACATAGATATGAAATTCAGTAGATAGACTATTTCCTTCATACTATGTATTAGATCTGTCAAAAAAATTCTAGTGTTCTGCCTGCTTTGGCAAAATCTCCTACCTGTAGGTACTTCCCTTAAAACAATGAAGAAAAAAAAAAGGGTCTGTCTATCTATCTATCTATCTATCTATCTATCTATCTATCTATCTATCTAACATCCATCCATCCATCCATCCATCCATCCATCCATCCATCCATCCATCCATCCATCCAATCTTCTATTTATCTCTATGTATATAGATATATATTCTTCTTATATGGAGAAAACCTTGGAAAAGAAACACTCAAAGGCATAATACAAGTGGAAAAGGAAAACCAGAGCAGTTCCATTTTTAATTTCTTGTCCTTCTCCGTGGTTTTAAGTCAGTCTGCCATTTTATGAATTCTTATTGTTTGGATTTGGCACTATCACATCACAAACTTATGAATGACTGTGTGTCCTTTCTTTTGTACTGTGAGAATCCTCGGACAGGAATTATTGTTTATTTCTGTACCACATTTTGCCATCTTTGGATCAGAAGTCTGTGTTATTAGTGTTATTGCACTAATCAAGTAATAAGGAACAGAAAAAAACTTACCGTGTTCTCCCTGACAAACCCAGTTACTGTCTTACTAACAGGCTGCCCATAAACTGTGGTTTAAGAAATATTTCTCCATGCCCATTGGGCAGATTGCTTATCTTTTTACTAAACCACTCTTTGAGGATATACCATCCAGACTGCCTCTACCCTGAAGGAATATAAATTAAGAATTGCTACTATTGTGCATATTTCCATATGGCTTAAAGTACTAGTGCAATATATAATACATTCACCCACAGCACACCACCCTGAAAAAGAGAAGGTGCTAGAAAATTATTATAGTGGCTGACAATTCAGAACCTCAGCCTTCAGCAGATGAGAAGGCAATTGTTGGCCTGTGGCTAATTTCCAAAAGGAAATGACCTGCTGCTGATTTATAGGCAAATACAGGATTCAGTAATTAAAAAACATGGGATAAATTTTTCAAAATGCAAAGCTATGCAAAACTATTCAGTTTCTAGTGCTTTATAATAATAGGTTTAAAGGTAGTTTGAAGATGTTAGGTTGAAAGACAATAAGTTCCTCTGACAGCATTTGTAGAGCCCCAAGAACTTCTCAATAACTTTCTTCTCTAGTTTAATATTAATGTCAAGATAGCGGCAGTGCAGAAATCAAATAGAAAAACAAGCAAATTACAGATATAAACAGATGAAGTAAGTATATATTTTATTATACCCATCATGGATTTAAAGCTTGAGATGGAAATTTTCCTTTGGTTTAATTATTTATAGTTGCTTTAAATATATAGAAAGGCTGTTGATTTAAATGGGCTCATTCCATTCAAAGGAAAACTTTTTACAAAATACAAAATATCTTTCTCTGAAAGCCACCCTAAAGGAAAACTAGAATTCAGTCTAAAAGCAAAACCCACTCTGAAAATCAAAAGTTCAAAGTACACATGCAAAGAAAAACATCCCGTAATACTGTTCTATTTTAAAACTTTAAAAATATTTTATAAATTTCCATTTTGTATCAAACTTTTAATATAAACAATAAGCCACTGAATAAAAATTGAGTTTAGACAATTGACAGTACTAAATTTTCACAGACATTATTTCTGTTGAAATTACCTTTAAGTGGTTTTGTTAAAGACTACAGTCTCTTAAAAGAAATTCACCTAGTCTATTATATAAACAGGTAAACATGTCACTTAGCCTTCATATTAGTTATGGAGTAAACCAAAATGGATTTTGAGCAGGCCTATTAGGGTCCAAAAAGTTCTTATTTTTTTCAATCAAAACCCTCTGTTTTGAGACAATACTGCCAAAGACATTGCTGTATTTATAATTTAGCAACAATACTAAATGTGAAGTTCACTCCAATTTTATTGGCAATTCCTACTATTACATGATAGAAACTACTCAATCAGTGTTTGGCTGAGAACAAGTTTACTCTTAAAAATCGGAGACAACCTTGGTTTACCTTAAAAATACCATGCCTGGTAATTAGTTATGTAATATAATAAAGAAGTAGTCAGCTTTCTGAGTTCTACTTGTATCTTGAATTGACTTCCAAGGTGAACTGTGAGTGATTCTAGGGTTATTACTTGAAATAATCCAAATCAAAGAAATAACATACTTCTTAAAACACAGTCTTAAATAATCTTTTTCCATTTCTGATATTGCAGTAATAATGACATTTATTTTGATGTAATGTATTGAAGTAGTGCAGAAACTGAGGTGTGGTGCCACTAATAAAAAGCAGCTTCATTTTATATGGCAGAAATGAAACTGTTTAGACTCTTCTTCTTGGAGCATATTATTTTGAACAAATGCTATTTTTTGACATTGTGGAAAAATGCTAATTCAGAAGGTTCTAATTTGGCCAGAAATATGAACTCAAACATAATCATGCTACCAGCTTCTCAGATGCCAAATAGAAGAAAACACAGAAGTTTTTGTTTCTTGTGAAAAATGATGAACAAAGAGAACTTTTGATGTTTATTTTTCTGCACCCCGAAGAAAGATGACTGTCCAAAATAGCGCCATTGTGGAACGATGCAACTAAGACAGAGGATTCAGCCTTATAGTGACCTTTCCATCTTCCTTCAGCCCTGTTCTGCTTTGAAGAGATCTAGAAAATACTTCTTTAATGATGCTTAAAGCTTTTATTGTCCAATAAAGAACGAAGACTATTTCTGTAATTAAATGTTTATAATGCATTCTTAGCAGTGTCCCTCATATATATGCCCCTCAAATCAATTGCTTACTCCAAAGTTACATTGCTTGAGAGATTAATGCAAATCCTAAATTTTTGATTAAGGATAATCAAACCATTGTCTTCCTATACTTACGTATGTTTTTAATATATTTCCAAAACCCACCCATATTTAGAAAGAATATACATTTTCAGCTAGTATAGTGATATACAGATTTTATTAAGTGCAAGCATTATTATGAGAAATGCACATGCAGATGAATTTTAATTTTAGTATACTCCTGTTTTAAAAGAAAACACTGCTTTCTTTACTAATTGCTTCTCAGCAGCTATTTAAAGGAACGGGAGGCCAGTAACGAGGTGATGATATTTCTAAATAAACCAGGAGAGGGAGCCCCCTAATAGGGCGATCAATTCCTATGCCAGTCCCTCTGCCGCTGTTCCTGATGCTCAAGCTTAAAAGTAAAAGTAAGATGAAGTGCGAACGCTGCAGGATGATTTTTTTCTTTAGCTCTGTTTCACAGGTTAACAGGAGACAATGAACAAAAATATAATTTTCTGCCCAGCTTTTTTTTTTTATTTTTTTTTTTTTTTTAGAACAAAGGAGACTGGTAGTGAAGTTTCCATGGTCTGCCTTCTATATTCCAAATTTAATACAAAGCAACTCCTCAAAGCTTTAGTATGTGTTTAAAGTGCCTTTCTGGTACAGTGCTGCACAGCTCTAATTGTACTATGAATGCACCACACAAACATCTGTGACTCATATATGTGTGCAAATAAAAGAGGAGTGGAGGTCCCTAATTCAGGCTGAGAATAGACAAGGGAGAACAAACCCAAACCATTATATCCAAAATTCCTTTATAAGTAATTTTGACAGACAATATTGGAATTACCATTTATATCAGCCTTGATTTATAGTGCACAAAATGGATCTTCCAACTATTTTTCCATACAATTCTCTCTGAGAGCAGTTACCCCAGCAAAATATCCTGCTTTACCACTCAGTTGCTTTCTGTGAACATATGTGTTTACTTCTCGGACTGCAAAAGTAATTTTGTCATTGTCTTTTGTAATCCGTATTTGTCATAATGCAACATTGCTGATATTGCTAACAAATCACTGAGTTTAGTGAGCAAAGAACTACTCTGACAACATTGTTTTGATAACACAGGGCTCAGCAAATACAGTTCCCGTTAGTTCTAAGGGAGCACAACAAAATGGCTTATCTTTTTCTCCATCTGGGTATTTTGATAATCCTTTACCTCTTGTGTATCAAAGCAGTTAAGCAAATACATATAACACAGCTTAAGTTAATTACTGATTATTTAAGTAAATGCTAACAGACTTTGCTGACTAGCAGGGTCTTAGAGCAGGGTTTGAAATACAACTTACACAGAGTGCATTGAAGTATGGTGAGAAACTCACTACTGAAATCTTTATTCAAGTTTAAGTTGATAAAACGAAACCCCAATTTCACTCAAGTCAATGGCAAATCTTCCCAGGATGCAAAAAGGATCAGAGTTTCTGACACTGGAAAAAGGAGTTTTCCACTAGGAGTTTTTCTTGAACAAAGCAAAACAAGGTATCCAGAAGATTTTATGAAAAGGCTAATTTGAAGGAAACCAGACATTAGTTTCTGCGGAATTTGTTGAGGCGAAAGATTTTTGATGCTGCTGGAAAACAAGCCTCTTTCTACTAATAAGAGAAGCACAAATATCAGTGAACTCTCCACAACCCAGCCGAGGGAATGAAAAAAATGCTAATCAATTTTTACAATGCCCGCTCCAAAAGGGAGCTATTTTAGAAATCAGCTTTTGAAGTAAGACACTTGGAAAAATAAATATAAATTCTGTTCTCTTTACCTGCACTGGTGCCTGCACCGGTTGTGAGGTCCCCACCCATCAGGCCACCTAGGGGGTTGAAATGAAATGTTGCAAATGAGCACAATAAATTACAACAAACATTCAAAATATTTTCTCTACCTTCAATCAGCCTGCTGTAGTACCCACCATTTCTTTCCTCTGACTTCAACAGGCAGTTGAATCGGACCCCTAATTATAAAATCATGATGTTTAATGTTACCTGTATGAGACACTTGTCTTTCAAAGACAGACAAAATATGGAATACCCATAATTTCCTTATTTTAGTTTCATACTTCCACAGCATATAAAAATTATGTTTGAAAGTTATGTATAGTAGCCCTTCATTTGAAAACTATCTTTAGTTGAATGCTAGTCAGAAAAGCAAAGGATTTGGAGGAAGAGGCTGGAGAAGAATGTAACTCAGAATATATCTATATATATATCTATATATATATACACACACACACACAGTTTTTAATTTCCTCTGCCTTTCACAGACACTCACATTAAGGTTTTTTAAAACATCTCTTTGCACTTGGACCTCAAATGATTCTTTGAACCTGGTATACTTAAGGATCTTGATGCTGCTGGAGCCAGACAGATTGAAACAACCTAATCCCTATCTATCCTATTCAGAGATGAGCTCTCATCATCACCAGAACAAAGCACAAACCCTTGCTAAGTAAAGCACTGAAGTACAGAGCTCAACTAACATTAACCCATCAAGGAACTTGTGAATGAATAAATAAAAATAAATTCTGTGTTTAGCGTGTAGACTGATTATTTAAGTAAAGAATGTTCTAATTTACTGGTTTTCAAATTGTTTGCATTGGCTACATTTTCTCTCCTACTTATGGTATAGTGAGTACTTCCATGAGCTAAGTAGATAAGCTACCTTTTAATGAAAGAACACTGGCCTTCTGTCCTTTATTGACTTCACCGATTTCCTTCAATCTTAGACAATAATCAGAATCAGGTAATGGTTTTGTTTCTTTTTTTTTTTTTTTTTTTTTTTTTTTTTTTTTTTTTCTTTTGTCACTTTTGATTTTCAACACAGCAATTTTAGACAAACTCTTATGACTATTAAAAATGGAGTTCTTGTTTCTTGGAGTAGAGTTTAAAGTGACCCATGGCATGCAAGGAGCTGATTGTAGAGCATTTGAAGGGATGGGACTGAACAGAGCCTACCTGTGTTACCTGCACTTGGAGGCCGATGTGTCACACCAGGAGACATGCTATTCCTTTGCAAAGAAGGATGAGCCAGTGGTAAAAGGTTGGGATTTCCCAGTGAGCTAACTGGGTTACTGTATACCAAACTGTTGTGGTTGGACACTGGGATAGAAACTGGCATCTCAAAGTTAGGTGGTGGAACAGCCTGTACAGCAAAAAAGGAAAACAAATATGAGAATAGTACAAAAGTGAAACAGACTTCAAGTACAGTTACTCGATATTTAGTTCAAATATTTTGTACTTGGTGGTTAAAATATTTGTGCTTGCCCCTTTCCCCTAAGACTCAAGAGAAGAGTTTCAAAAGAATTACCAAGGCTTTTAAACATGATTTTTCAAATCATGATTCTATCTTCCTATAATGCAGCTTGCACATTTACTTTGTAAGAACTGGAAAGATTTTTTTTCTATTTTTTTTTTTCTTATTTGAAACAAACCTCTGCCTAATGCAGCATAATTTTCTTTTTCTTTCATTCTGTGAAGTCATAATTGTTCACTTGTCATACATTAATCTAGTGTCGTAGATTACTGCAAGATCAAGATTACATGACAATGGTGACTTCATCACATGGAAAAATATTGGAAGAGACAGAATACAAAAGGGAAGGCCTTAATTTCAGCTTGTATTACTGTAGCAACCAGAATTATTCCAAGTCACATAAAAGTCACCAACTTAGTAAATCACTTTTTTTTTTCTATCTCAGCTTGGAAGGGCTTAAAAAAAGAAAAGTTCTCCTCAGGGACAACTAAAAAACATTTCTTTTTTTGTTTGTCTTTTTTTTTGTGTGTTTTTTTTTTGGGGGGGGCGCCCCCCCCAGAGGTGGTATTTAGTGATGCCTTTTCAATATCCTGTTTTCATACCTAAAGGCAAGATCTTCTCTTGAGCCACTTCCCTTTTCAAAAAAACCCTAAAACCCCAAGTACTGCACCACACCAACAGAGGTTGTGAGGACGTGTGCTATGCTCTTAGGAAGCTGAGTTCAGGTTTCCTTGGTTGGTTGTGAGTTCGTTGGTTGGGGTTTCTCGGGTAGCAGTTGCTTGAATTTCTATAAAAGTTATGACTACATTAGAAATTAATATTCAATTTACTTGTTATTCAATTTATTTGTTTTTAAAATTATTAATTTCTTGCTTTTTTGATCAGAAAAACTTTTTCAGAAATACCAAACAGTATTTTAAGTATTCAATACATGAATACAGACCTAGTACCCCTCAATTTGCAATTTACAAGCTTCAAGAACTTAAACACACCAAAAAAAGTCTTTAAAGTAGCTTGGTAACATATTCTGAGGGAGGAAATCAAAAGTTTTAATTTTATTTTTGGCAGCCGATAGTACTGATATATCTTCAAGGACCTAGGACAAACACATGGAGAGCTGGACACATCACCTTCTTGTCAGGCAACCGAGGCACCCTGACCTTGTGCCACCAATGTCAATGGCTGGAGCTGTTGGCTATGCCCTGTGTATTACGGCCCTGTCCATGAAATTACAGTTATCTTTGAGGTTGGGTTTTTTTTTTTTTTTTTTTTTTCTTTCTTGGTCCTTGCTAGGGACAGAGAAAACTTTAAATATAGAGGAATTATTTGCCTAACCACTGAGACAGAGCAGGATTTTCAGGGTATGATGTTAAGGATATTTTACACAAATGCTTCTGAATTATTTTGAAGTGTTAATTTAGCTCTGATACCCTCTTTGTAGCCTGTGGCTTCCTTTTGGTGAGAGACTGTCATAGCAACAATACTTGAGTAGATGGACCTCCTGGCATTGCTCCCCAGCCTAAGGAGCACACTGAAATTTGCTTCCTTTTGCTGAGAAGCTGAAGCACACTCCAAGGGCTGTATTTTTCATACAGATGATTAATTTAAGTCAAGGTAGGAAAGGAAGGTGACGTGTTTTGGGAATCCACATGTTATACATCTAATCTACAGATATAAGAATCTACACGTAATCTGCACCCTTATGACCCAGGTCTAGGCTCCTTGGGAATGGGGTCGCATAGCATAATCTGAAACATTTTATCAGCTTGAAGGCATGTTTTGAAGCAAGTCATTCTTTTTACTGGCACAGAAGGACCCAAAATGTTCCTAAATCCCACGTTAATCAGAAGCACACAATTGTGGAGCTCAAAGTCTGCTGCTGCTAACTCCTACCTTTGCAAAAGTTTTTTTCACAGGAGAATAGCTCTCCACGTTTCAATCCCAATTACAGCCTGATGTGAAACATAAATAAGGCAGCATGGAGATTCTAGCTATTGCAACACCCAGGGCTGTGATGGAGTTCTCTCCAGCTGGTGGCTTTGAGCCCATGCTCCTGCCTACTTGAGTGCCAGTCCATGTTACATTGGCTGTCACCCACAGGAGAGCACTTTGCATAAGGTTTACTTCACCCGGGGTCGCAAGAACTATGAAGTCTGCCCTCTGAGTCTGGGTAGAGACTATTACCTCTATTTTCTTAATATCTTTTCCTAGCCTAAATTTCTATTTTCTAAACTAAAACACCAGTACAAACGCAAAACTGAAGGTTTTGCCAGAATTCTAAAAACTTGTTTGCTTTAACCACTATGCTCTTCCTGCCATGTTCAAACCAAACTGTTCAGGTTTCTTCTTTTTCTACATTTGTACAGCATGAAAGAGCTCCAATCTTGGTTGCTCTTTGGGTTGCCAGTCCTCCTAGTCATGTGAAACTGTTACTTAACTTTAATTTTACCATTTAAAAACATATTTTTAAAGTACTTCAATTATTTTTTTAATTTCTGTACTAATAGTCTAGTTTTCATCATTTTGCTTACTATCTGGATTTACTTACATCTGTTTACAGAGCACTTCATAGGCAATTTTATCAGGGAAAAGTCAGTTTACCCTCTGCTTTTCAGCACAATATGCTATAACTGAAATACAGTGGTTTTTATTTCTTCTTCTCCACAGTCAGAAGTTAGAGAGAGATACTTCACTGGAGGAACATCAGTATTAAACCCATCTCTAGCTACAGTTTTCTCTGTTTATCTAACTTTATTGAAGTGTTATGCATTCCTCACCAAGAATTGCAACATCATGCAGATTCCCTAGTCATTCCTAGTGGTAAGCCATGGTTCATATAGATTCCATTTCAGCCTTATGGACGTTAAAGTTTCTGATGCACTGATGTAATATCTATATCAGTAAGAACTAGGGAGGAACTGAGGCCATCTGAGGACACAGAGCAGTTCATGTCCATATCATTAAGCTTTCTCAACCTCAGAAAAATCATGACTACATATAGACTGACAATTGGGAATTGTTCCTGGCCTGGACTAACAACCATACAAAATTAGGAAATTGTCTGGGAGAATGTTATTTGGCACCAAAAGGCGTCAAAAGCCTGCTGGGGACCATTCAAATAATTCACCTCAGAGATAAGCACACTTTATCCTGCTTCAGTGTGTTTTTTGCTTTTTTGCTAATTCTAATATAGAGAAAAGCTGTCATGCTTATACGCATGACATTATTACTGGAATGTGCTTATTTAAAGTATCTCTGCTCTACATAGATCAAATAAATGCATGGAGCCATGAAAGGTAACTCGTCACACTCCTCATTTTGCTTCAGGTAACAAAACCAGTTAAAGCTACAGAAAGCCTGAAGTTAAGTTTCCACTTCTCGCATACAATAAACTTTATACTTACTGACTATAACAAACCAAAATAATCAAGGGGTATTAATGGTTTAAGTTTCAAAAATTTTACTGTTCAGTAACATTATACGCATGACATACAAACCTTATATGGTTTGTCACATTTTGGCTTTTTTCCCCCCTCCCTTTGTTTTTTCTCCTTTGAACACTACTGCCGAAGAGGGCAGATGGCTCACCAGAGACGATACTGCCAGTGTACAGCACACAGTGTTAGATCCTCACTCCACAAGCTGTGGTAGATGATGCCAAATAAAGTGTTGGACACTCAACCCCCTTGGAACTTAATGAACAAAACATTCTGTGTTAAATATTGGGTTTATCCCTCCAATGTTCAAGCAGGCTTCATTCATTTAGAGATAGAGATATTCACAGCCGCCTTCTAGTGGGCTATTTCTGTCTCCCCTGCTTTCATTGCTCTTACAAAATCTACTTATTATCAGATGGTTTAGAACAATATGAATACTTATCCCTAGAAAATTATCTAAGTATACATTATTTTGCTGCTAACAGGCTTAGGTTTATTTGGCAGCAATTTTTTTATGCTACAATTGTTTTATATATTATATTATATAATATAATATATAATATATATTATATATATATATATAAATATATATAATATATATATTATATTATTTAGAGACTTGAGTTTGCGACTTTACAATTAATTTTGCTTTCTTCTCTCCAGTTTTCTTGGCTACCTTTGATGATCACAAGTAAATGAATATATCTTCCTTGACTTAATTATTCTGATTTGTCCAGTTAAGGATATTACTGTATATAATATAAAACATTTATATGTAAAACTAGATAGTTACACATTTCCATTATGCAGTAGTTGTGATCTCTATCTTGCTCATTACATCTTGGCTTATGCCAAGAGAAGGAGTTTCTGTTACATTAGTAGAGAATATCTGCTGTTTTTTCCTGTTGTGGTGAGCAGCTTGATGAGGACACAGAGACTGAGCTCTGCATGTGATATATTCAGAGAATGGCTATTCTGTCTTACATGAAAAAATGCTAACATTTTGCTGTTCTGTATCTCTGGAGTCTCTCTGAAGTAATTGCACAAAAAGATTAATACACTGTACCTAATAACATCCTGAAAGACAGAAAGTTATACCCTAAATCACCAATTAATTGCTGAAGTAGGACTATATTTGAAGTCAAAAAGTTATATTTAATGAAAGAAACCAGAAGGAAATTCCCTTAATTTTGGAAAAATAAAAGTCCTATACCATGCTCAGATTACCTGGTTTCCAAATCTTATACATTTCCTGAGTTTACAGAAAAGACAATTTCTCCAAGTGCTTATGGAAGTAAAGGAAGAGATAGAACTCACTACTACAGGAATGAAGTGGTGGTGTTGTTTTTGTTTTTTTTTTTTTTTTTTTTTTTTTTTTGGTTTTTTTTTTTGTTTTGTTTTGTTTTGTTTTGTTTTTTGTTTTGTTTTGTTTTGTTTTTGTTTTTGGTTGTTGTTGTTGTTGTTTTCCTTAATATTTCAGATTTATAACATGACCTGTTTTCTTAGGAAAGAAAAGAAACAGGTAGCATGAGAGAAACAGAGTTTCTGAAAGATCATCCCAAATACATTTTAAGGAAGAGAAGCAGCTTGGTGAAAATTCTGTCAGCTTGATTTGAAAAAGCTAAAAGTCATCCTTGAAAGAGAAACAGCATGAAAGAATTAAAGTTGGTGAGATTTTGATGTGAAAAGGGGTTAAGCTCTCTGGCTTATAAAAGCCTCCCTAAACGCTGCAGTCATCATTTGTCAAACTGAGTTGCATCCTGAGAAACCAAATTCATGGTGACAGCTCTAGAGCTTTTCTGTTCTGAGAAAAATCGATTTCCAAAAGAAGCAAATGAGTAAAAAAATTTGGGTACATTTGTATTCCTCCCTGATATTCTACATACACATTGAGCGCCCTTAGCTAGTCTTTTAAAATATTACTTCAATGAATTTGGTGCCTTTCTGGTCTCTGGGAAAGTATTATTTAGTCTCCTTATATTTTTCCAAGGTATTTTTGTCCTGATATAGGCACTTCTTCAAATTTTAATTACCTGGAGTGAAAAATCCTTCTGCTGAGAATTAAAGGAAAGAACACTTAGAGTGCTTAAGACAGAATCTGAGCTTCCTTAAGAAGTACCCTCACCTTAAGTGTCAAATTTTGTATGTGTTTGTATGACTAACACTACAGAAGACAGCGCACATTCTGGGTATCCAGACAAGGTTTTTGACAGATAACCATACAACCTTCATACAGGAATAAGAAATGAATACATACAAATCATCTCTTGTCTTTTAGAAATAGGCAGTCACCTATGTAAACTCCAATGCTTCTTTAAATCTGAGGAAATATTGGGTTTCCTACTTTGTTTTCCACAGACACTTGGAAAACCAACCAAATATAACATCCAGACCTCCATGTTCTTTTTGTTGTCTTTATAAATGTAATATCAAACAGAAGTACGACAAAGTATTCATCCTTTGTACATCCTGTGCAAACCAAATAGCACATGCAGAGTTATTTCTCTCAGATATCTGGCAAGGCATATGACTGTTAGAAATTTTGGCTTGGTTAAAACAAAATTTAGCTCATGTTAAAGCATTAAAGTAATGCTAATGAGGTCAAAGCAAATTCTCTGATAAAGCTGTAAAATCACCCCAACACACAAACATGTTTGAATCCTGCCATTAGGCTCTCATGCAGTCTGTTTCTCTGCAGTGAGTAAGTAGCTGTAACCCTTCAGTGCTGCAACTGAGTTTAGCAGAAACAGTGGAGAATTGAAGTTAAACACACTAAACGTGAATTTCTACATAGAAAGGAATTTCAGTTCTAGATCACTTTTTCTCTATCACCACAGAAAGTATTCTGTGGATTTGCTAGCCTGTCCACAAAGAAAGATTTCCACTGTTATTTTTTAAGTATAATTTGGGCAAGTAGTGTGGTAAAACACTTCTGTAAACCAAGTGAATATAGTTCATATATGTGTATTTCACTTCCTTCTGTTTCACCTATAATAGGCTTTGTCTGTGTGTCAGAGACTTGAAAGAAAAATTTGCTGTGTGAAATTTTCTGACCACAGCATTTAGTTATATATTTGGCTATTAAATTCTCTTTCCAACTGAATTTATTTCCTTAAGAAGCCAGAACTGAAAGGGTTATGGTTTGTTACTGCAGCAGTTATCAGCAGACAGCCATCTAACCTTTGGTACTTACAGGTATTTTATGACTCTTGATCATATTATCAAATTCTTCATTAATTTTTTTGTATTTTTCTTCAGTGCGTGGGGTGAGAACATAAGAGGAGTCAGGATCAGGGCTTTCACAACCTTTGTTTTCTTTCTTGTGCAATGCCTGCCAGGTTCAGAGAAATATCAGAAAGTAAAAAAAAAATGAAAAGGAGCTCAGAGTACTTACACATAATCTTTGCCTGCTGATCATTAGATCAATATCTTCATTAAGCTTTCTGTACTTGTCCTCAGACTCAGGGCTGTGACCTACTGAATCGTCTGCATCAGGGTCTGGACTGTCACAGCCATTAAGTCCTTTCTTTCTCAATGTCTGAAATACATAATTTGTAAAGTTCAATCCTTGACACGGGCTGCAAGAAAGACTCAGCAGTGTTAAAGAAACACAAACTGCTCTTCATAGAAAAGTTTTACATTATGCTTTAAGGAAAGAAGGTGACTAATGATTCACCACACTGATGCTGTAGGTTTTCAATTATGAGTTCCAAGTGAGGACTGTATAAGACCTCCTTCTGAAGCTGGAACCAATCAATAAAAAATGAATCTGGCAAATAACAAAGTGCCTCTGCTAGTATTTCCCCTGCCTCATGATTCCCACATCCCACAGCATTAGGGGCTTAAGCTAAACACAGGATGCAATTTATTTTAACATAAATCAAACTTAACATATTTACGTGTACTGTTTACAGAGGAATACACTGATGTTTTTCTTTTAAGGTAAGGAAGATGCAGGAGGAGCAAAAGGAAAAAGAAATAAAGAATTGAACTTGCAACAAATTTAGGAATCCATTTCTTCACAGAGGAAGAATAATTACCCAAATTGCTCCTAAGCCTATGCTTTTGATAGGACAGGAGGGAGGACTGAGTTGATAACATGGCTATGAAATAACAAATAAGAGCTTCCAGACATAGTGTTTACATTTTATTGACTACACTTACAATACTACAAGTGCACACGCTGAAGCTTAATGCACAGGAAAAAGCACTTCCAAAACAGATGCTTAGTGAAAAGTCAAAATGAAAGAATTTCAGGTTCAGCTACTGAAATACTCACAACCATGATTATTGTCACTAAGCAGAGTTGAAAAACCTTAAAAACAGAATGAAATCAATAGCTTGCAATTCAGAACAACTGACTGACTTCAAAAAGGTTTTGACTGATCTACTGTAACAGAACAGCAAAGAACAGCCATAGGCTATATTAGGGGAAAAAAAAAAAAAAAAAAAAAAGTGTGGACTACTCAAATACAAGCAGTAGTATATAAATCAAATATATTCACAATTTCTCATATTTAAAAACTCAAAAACTCTTCAAAATCCACTTGGCTGTCTTCAAACTTTTTAAGTCAGCTTACAGTCCATTCTATGTTGAAACCTGGCTAAGCAATCTCAATTACAATGAAAATATTACATATTTAGTGTGTTACTAGGCAGCTAATTCATGCTGTCTGTCAGTGTGGGATACTCTGATTTCTCTTTCCCTTCTCAGAATGGTTGTGCATCAGCTTTTTGTTCCTTCAGGAATAGTACCTTTCATAATTATTTTCTTTATGAGGATGTTCAGCTTACTGCTGTTACTACCCTTAAGTATTATAATGCTCCTTGTTCTCATACTATTAAAAACCTCTTGAAACGTCTATTTTCATCAATTAAACAAAGTGATGGTGGTCAGCCCTATGAGATCTGAGCCTTCAAATCTCACATTGTAGACCTCTGAAACAGATGTAGGCATTTGTGAAAGACTGGCTCAATGTAGATCTTTTCAAACTTCATACCTATAGAGACTTCAAGTCAATTCCATGAGCTACTTCTGAAACATTAGAAAAAATATAATCCACTGGAATAAAAACCTGAGATGCTAAAACAACCTGAATGATTCCCTACACCTTTTCCACTCCCTCTTCTTGCTCTTTTATCTTTCAGATGTTTCAGTTAGCATTAGTTATAACCATACATGATATCTACTGCTAGTAGCTTGAAGCAAGCCAATTAGAAAGAGGGTTTTACAATCAACTGCTGTCTAATAGATTTAATAGACCCAACAAGATACAGTAAAAGCAAAATGTCTCATTGCAATCTCAACTAACAATCTCTTCATATAAGGACAAAACAGTTGTCCTCTGAATACATAAAATATTCTGTTTCAAGATTAGATCAGGCTGTCCAGACATGAAACCAAGATCAGCACACTTGGGACCATTTCCTGAGCTCATGTGACTCACTGATGGAGTCCTGCTGAATTCCTATGGAGTCTCTGAGGACTGATGTGGATGTGAGCTGAACAAAATGGCTTCCTCAATTTCAGGCTTTGAGATGACAGACAAAAAGAAATATGAAAAGAGAAGAACAGGAGGAATTCTTTGTAGCTCTTTGAATCTTTTCCCCTCCCATCATTCACAAATCCTTGTCTGCTGCATCCACAAGACTGTGTCTGTGTGAAGCAGATGCATCTTGCCCTCAGCACACTCACAAACCCTCTGAAGTTCTGCAAATGGTTACTTAGCACCCAGGTAAAACAGTCGCTACTGTGGTTTGTAGAGGTTTAGGGGAGCACTGCACCTTTCAGATGCTCAGAAGAGCAATGTGAGCCAACACGTCTTGCAACAGTCTCTAAACAGACTGGATTCCTTCTCATCATAGAGGGAATTTTACTAGATATTTATTTTTACATTGCTTTCATACATTTAGAAAACAGGTTGCTTGCACCAGGCAGAGAAAAGGCAATCTCTATTTCCACCAGAAAAGCCAAGGACCAATAAATTGTGTCAACATTCTATCCAAAATTAACTTTAGCCCTAAAGAGAGGAGGCAAACCTTTCCCTTGCAAAAAACCGTCAGTCTAGTGTTTTTGGCTGGTACCTTGGCTGATGCTGCAAATCAAGCTCAGTAATACAGACTACTTGCTCTCGGCCCACCACATCTCAAAAAAACAAGCAAACAAACAAACACGGACACCAACCCCCAATGCCCACAGACAACACACCACACAAATCCCAAACAAAAACAAGCATGTATCTCAATGAGATGGGTTAAAGCTAGGCAACAGGAATTTCCACATATATGCTGGACTCAGAGGCGCGGCTCTTAGCTTTGTGAGTACTGGATCTAAAGCCTGGTTCCCTGTGAATTGCATTTTGGGGTTAAGTGCAATATGCAGAGGTCTCCTGTGGCAGGGTCTCTGGGGACTTCTCTACTCAGTACCCATCCTTCTGCTGACCCTTTGCTGCTTCTGTCTGCCACGACTCAGGCTGTAATGCTGCCTTCAGCTGGGAGTCTTTCTGGGAGTTATTTCTGGTTCTCTTTTTTTGCACAAGGACATATAATTTTCATTAAACTTGCTGGAATTTCACTGTCTTTGAGACTCCTCCCTTTGTACTACATTTGCTTGGCACTGCATAAAAAATGAAGTTGTAAGGGAAAAGACAAAAGAACAGATTGATAGATTACACTGGGACAGGAACACACATGCTCACACCACAGGTCTCCTCCAGAGAGGAGAGCAGGCTGGAAGTGACATACTTATAGTCTGCACTAAGGTAATGAGTTGTATCAAGGACAGAAATAATGAGCCTGAACAACTTAGTATTATCTCTGGCTCCTCAACATGCAGGCTACGGTTTTCCCTACCTTATTACCTTGTTTGTTATTTCACTCTCCTTCACATCATTAACTACCACATTAAACTTCTCATTTTTTTCCTTCACTTTTTTCCATTGTTGGTGTGCTTCAACACAAGTTTCTACAGGTTTGTACAACACAAGCAAAAGTGGCACTGACCAATATCAAACTGACCAATCTTGAGATTTATTAACCCTTTTTCACAAGCTCTCTGGACTTTCTATCAAGTTTTCCTCTTCTCTATTTTGTGTCACATCTTGAAAGCAGAGGCTGGTTCTGGAGTCTTTGCAGTGATTCAGAAACAATTTTTTCTTATGATGTTGAGTTGATGTTGAGATCCTTACAAATCATGGAAAATGGCCAGACCCATCACATCCTCCTGGATATTAGCTAGTTTCCAAAGATTTAATGACTATTCAGGGAATTTTAAAAAGGATAGAATAACACAATTGTATAGTGCATTGCATTCTAGAGAACCCTAAGCCAGATTTCAGTTATTTTTAAAGAAAATAAGCCATTTTTCAACTACGGAATCTCCGCTTCTTCCAAGCAATTAAATAAGTAATTATATTGGATTCCAATAACCTAAAATCAGCCAAGGCACATGAAAAATAAAATGGTTAAAGGAATACAACCTTTGGCTGAAATCTGCTGTGCTAGCAATTGGTCTAAATCCTACTCTGTAATTCTCAGAGGAGAAGTGCTAACTTAGTGACATGCTGACTGCTGTAAAATGAAGTATAAACAACTATATGCTTTCATTTCATGCAAAACTTATCATCATTGTGGAAGCTCAAAAGAAAATACGGCAGTAACACCCAGCTTTGATTTTATCAAGGCAATGAAAAGCACTGTAATTTTGAAGACTTTTGAGGAGGAAGAGCCCTTTTTTTTGCTAATCTAGCCCCTGTTTCTGCAGTTTTATCTTTCACATTTTTCTTTTTGATCTTTTTTAGCATTTCTTTAACAGAATGAGTGGATTTTTTTTTTTTTTTTAAATCTTTTAATTTAGCTTGTTCATCTTTCTTTTTTAATAGGTTTATCTGCTGTGGAACTGCCTCTCATAGCACTCTAGGGCTTGGAAATTCTCACAGTATAGGTGCCAAATTAAAAAGACTAGGTCAGTTGATAAGGTTCCCAAAAGATTCAGACCAGCCCAATATGTTCCTTTTTGATATCCTCTGCAACAAAGCCATAACAAGGTTAGGTTAATCATTATCTTCATTTGTGTAATGAAAAGTGTGATCTCACTGGGTCTTCATCTGTAATCAAATTTTACAGTATGGAATAATTCAGAACTAAATGTCTACTTCTAAATATTCCTATATCTTTTATGCTGTCTAGAAACCACCACAATGATCTTTAACTGACAGACAAGTGACAATCACTAGTGACAATCAACAGAGTTACAATTTAATAAATTGTATTTTGCTGTCAGTAAAAAACATTCAAGTTTTTTTGACAACTCTAACAACTTCATTTTCACTAGCACTTTCTTTCCTGTATCTGGATGGAATAAATCTTTTAGCCACAAGTTAAAGATGTTTTTGTCTCTTTCCACTCGGAGCTACATATCTACATGGTAAGGCAGACAATAGCCAATTTCAAAAGATTTATATGCTACAATTTAAACTGCTTTATCATATATATTCATTCTATGATTCCAAAGAACCTGGACAGATTTATGGAGGTCCCCCAAAAGAGCAGAAAATATTTAGACATGGCCCAGATTCATTTAAACATCAGTTTGCTCTCTGTGCAACAGAAAACTGAAGTTTTTCTGTGTTGAATGAAGAAAACCTCTACTCTCTTATCTTTTCTTCTCAGTTATTTAAAGATGAAATTTTATGATGAAATTGCATGATACAATGTATGGTGCAATCAAGTAATGAAAGGTTCTACTGAAATGAAAAACACAGAGGAAGAGATAGGTTGCTATGGGAACCACTCACCTGAATCTCTTAACTTATATGTAACTAAAGTCTCAAATTTTATGTTTCATTTACATAAAATTTTCAAATTTTTACATTTAATAATGGACATGAACTAGTATGCTGGTATTAATATACTTTAATTGTATATTTAGGAGAATCATCTAAAACTTTATTACTCTTACATTATCTAACAAACTCCAGACACACAAAAATGTATATAAGTAACAAAGAAAAATGGAACATATGTTACCTTTTTTTTTTCAAAAATAAAAAATGCTTTTGTGGTTTGTACTCCTATGAAACAAGCTACACAGCTTACATAAAGCTGAACTTTTATAACTCCATACTAATCTTTTTGATACTACTGTATCTTCATTGAAATTTTAAAGACAAAAAATTTCCATTGTCTGGTACTACATGTCTGTCTTCTTAGAATGAATACACGTAAATAAGCTTTTCACAACATTACACCAAAACCTCTGCTTGGATTTTCCTTTCATTTTCACATGCCAAGTGATTACTCTCCCCACCCTCAAGTAACCTGCTTTAATCACACTCAGAATACCAAATAGCGCCTATACCCTTTGCCAGTAACACCTGCTCTCTCTGCTTACAAATGACCGAACAGTGGATTTGACAGTATACTGTACAAGTGCACTGCAAGCTCATCAGGGCATGAGATCTCTATCTGATTACAGAGTTCAGTCTATCCTCTTCCACTCACACTCTCGTTGTGTGCCAAGGCATCTCTACAATATATTGCAGTGTCAGTACAAACAAAATCTGTTTTTTCAAAAAGGGCACTTGGCATAGTGGGATTATGGCTTCTTTGTTGCCTATAGCTCTCCTACCTAACTTGGGTACAGGGGGGCTTTAGAAGGCAGTGCAGCCGCAGAGTCCCCAGGACTTGTCTGTTTGTGCTGACCTTGCAGCCTGCAGTAGATTGGCCAGCACTACCACATCTCCTGCCTCCTCTCTGCAGTGCCTCTCCTGCGTCTGTATGAAGGAACACGCCTTGCTGTGCTGCTGTGCCTACATCTCCCCTCTGGAGAGATGATGAGGCTGGAGATGGGAAGATTCCAGAGTTTTGTGTGCTCTCCAAAAGAAAAAAGCAAAATATTTTTTTAATGCTCAATCATGCTTACTTCCCAGTGCTTTTCTGTTTAGTATTGACTTAAATTACACTGAACAACTTTGGCTTTTTAAGTGTAAGAAGCATACATCAGATTCAGAGATCTCATAGCAGCTAAACTAAACCACATATCTTTTGTGCTGATTTTCTATGAAAGAAACAAAAGCAAATAGCATGAAGACTTCAGCATTAAAGCCTTATATTAAAATTTCTGCTAATGCATGGTCACTTGGTCTGCTCAGCTGGAGAAGAGGAGACAAAGGAGACCTTGTTGTAGTCTACAACAACCTCATGAGGAGGAGGGACAGACACTGATCTCTTCTCTGTGGTGCCTAGTGACAGAACATGAGTAACTGGCCTGAGGTTGTGTCATGGGAGGCTTAGTTTGGCTATTAGAAAAAGGTTTTTCACCAAGAGTGTGAAGGTTGGGCACTGGAACAGACTCTTCAGTAGTCACAGCACCACGCCTGATAGAGTTGAAGAAGTGCTTGAATAACACTCTTGGGCACACACTGTGACTCTTGAGTCTGTGATGTGCAGAACAAGCAGCTGGACTTGACTGCTGTGGATCCCTTCCAACGTAGCTTATTCTGTGATTCTGTGTAAACTTGCACCCCCCTATATTCACAATTATTTCATGGGACATGCAAAACACTTCTGTCCATCACTCGTAAACAGTTTTTAAAAGAAGAATTTAGATCTGAATAATTCCTGAGCTTCTAATTCAGGATATTTTCTCATCCTTTGGGCTTATTCCCATCCATCATCATGGTGCAAAAGGTCTGAAAAGCCACAAATCCCCCTAGGCAGCTGACATAAGATTCCTACGCCAACCCTCAGTGCAGGGGATTGCATTTCCCGGGCTCTGAAAGAGGAGATGGCAGGAGCACCTGCTGATCCCAGCCACCCAGGAATCCATGGGGGGAGAGGAGCATCAAGTGACCGATGGTGCTTGCTGGCAAGATGTGGCTGCAGCCAGCAGGGAGTGGATTGCCAGAAATGTCATGCATCCCTGCCATCTGCACCTGTCAGTGCCAGCACCTGCTGCCCCATGGCCATAAATGGCTGCCTGCAGGGCTGCAGTGCTGATTGGGGACACTCTGCTCCTGGCTGCTCAGCTTTTTTTGTCTTTTCTTCACTCATACTACTGTCACAATTCTCAATTCTCGTGTGGCCACAGTTACAGGAGTGCAGTGTTTGTGCCTTGCAGATATATATACATAAATGTGTATGAACATCTATAACTGTACCTTTTAAATTCATTTATTTATATATATATATTTATATTTATATATATATATATATGAATACATACCCTCTACTAAATTACATCTCATCATCTTTTTGTTCAAACCTACATGGGTTTTTCAGAAGTGTTCACTTGCATGACCAGCTTCCATTACTATGATACAGTATAATACTAACTTAATATTGTTGGTGTGCTGCATTAGTGGAGTTAAAAAAAGGGATATGTTTCTTCAGAAAAGACTGGCATTTTCTAAATAATAATTCACATGTGAGATTAATTGGAGGTGTTAAGATTAGTGAGATAAATGTAACACTGACCTAGTTCTGATTACAGCTTCTGATGAAATCCTCTCTACAAGTATGAGGTTTAAAAAGTAAAAAAAAAATCCAGCTTTGAATGAACAGAATTCCTTATAAATGTTAGTAAAAATTTAGCACTATTTACATGCAAAGACTGTATTCCAATGAAAATTCTGTGCAGATATTTTTTCAAACTGTATTTGAAAAGAAACTCAAATTCTGCTCTGTTGTATTAAAACACCAGACAACAGTCCAGAGACTGGCTGTTGATGTGTTATGCATAAACTTACCTGATTAACTACCCTAGATCAGAGATACCTCTCAGGATATTTTTGTTTTAGTGATGGAATAGTTACCAGTCCCTTTTGGCTACACCAATGATTCTAATTCCTTACTGAGGGCTCAAAGGCCCAGGCACTACTTTTGAATCATGGAAAGGTAAAAATCATGAGGCTACTCTCCTGTATTTTCTACCATTCTTTCTGCTTTCTGAACTCCTATGAATGTGTGCTTTCTGCAGAATGAAGGCTAACACCACAGCCTGGTAGCAAATGTCACATTTTGCAGCCCCTGTCTTTTTACAGAAAATAGACTCCCACTGTTTTTTGAGACAGACTGCAGAACAACTAACTACATGAAGAAAAAGCTTCTATATTTTGGCTACTTCCATTAGTTCACTGGCAGGAGCACCACCATTCCATAGCGAGACCTGGAAGCTGAGAGGTGCAAAGATAACCTAAAGCCAGAATAGCTGCATCCCTGACTCACCTTTTTCTCTTGACCACAGCAAAATGTCAGCCCATTATACGCCTGCCTGATTTTTCAAACCCATTGAAATGTACAAAGTTTTTAAATGGCCAGATTTTCTCTTTAATGAGCATCTTTGAAAGAGAACAAGATATATTGGTGAGACACAGCACATTTGATTTGTATGAGGTTTTGTTAGACACAGAAAGAATACGATTGGAAAAATAAACTTTACAGCAGTGCAGAAGAATAATTTCAGTTTCTTTAGGGAACATGAGGCCCCTTAAAAATAAACTGTAATCATCAACACGTTGATATTTCACTCTTTCTTTTTATGTTCATCTGTCTATAATCCTCCTCTGGCTCCAGCCCTTCCAGATGGAGCACCATCCTCAACATTTTCATTTGTGTCTAATTTAGTCAGACATATACACAAATACAAGGCTGAAGTCAGATCTCACTTACACTAGTGTAAATTTGTAGGTGGATTTGGAACAGCTGTAAACATACCAGTCAAGATATTCTAGATGTACAGTGGTGTTACCAAGTCTGCAACATCGTTGTTGCTAGCTCCTGAAATACAGAATATTTGAGATATGCAGGGCTTGATATAAATGACTGGAGAAAAAATTAACTATTTCAAAGGTAGCTGGTGTTTTCCCATGATATATATGGGAGCCTTTAAATAAATGTTATATTCAAAATACTTTAAAAGTGAAATACAGAACTTGATAAATGTGAAATAGAGAACACATATATTTTACAGATTTTTTTGTCACAAAAACCTATTATGAGAAAGAATGACAGCTCACAGGAATTATTCTTTGCACATAGTTTGAGCATTATTTATGCTTTAAAAAAATCCATAAGAGATTCTGAAATTATATCTTTAGGGCCTGCCACTTATGTAATTAAAATGCAACCATCCTGGGAAGAATATATTGTCAGCCTGTGTTGCTTTGCTTGTCACTGAAGTTTTCAGAAGCAGGAATGATGCGTTCATCAGACAAATAAAAACGTAGCATCTGATATAAGTTACTTTGGATGCAATTTTTCCTAGACTATGGGACAAATACCTTCACCCTCAACCATGGGGCCAGGGAACCTCTGATGACCACAACATTTTGCTTTTCTATTTCATCTGAAACAGAACACTTCCAGCAGCAGTGAACTCTGCAGTACTGACTCAGCAGTGAAAATGCCACCCAGTGAGGAAAGAACACCACTTCCTTCAGCACCTGGGTTTTTTTTGGAGGTCTCCCATAATAATCTTGAATGAATCAATGTTCTGAACAGGTTTGTTTTTCCTCTCAGAAACTGAAATTTATTTTATAGCAGATCAAATGATAGGGTATTACAACTGAAAAAAAGTACCAGTATGACAATGAGCAAATGTTGCTGAATAGCAGTTCCTTCTATAGGAAACAGAATATTTCCTTTTATTTTCATAGTACTATAATTGCTTATCCATTGTTAAAAATGCCCAAAGCAGTATATTTTTCAAAATGGTGAATTACAATGGAGGTTAGATCCCTGAAACTCTAGCCTTCTGTTTCTTGGCAGCATGAAGGCCTTAAATAGCACAAAGCAACAATCATCAACTGAGTGTTCTGCTGAGAGCTGTCACCAAGGAGAAAGAGAAGGAAGGCTCTTCACTAAGTAAGAGAAAACAAGGTACAGTATTTGACAATTCAAATTGGCCCGTGATTTTAACGACGGAAACAGATAAGTCAAATGATGCAGAATTTCATATTTAAGATGTGTAAGTTCTGTTATTTACCAGAAACATTTGTGCAAATTGTATCTACCTTTAAACAGTTGCTAATATCTCTATACAGTGATATACTTTGGTCAAAGTATACTTTACCAAAGTGTCATCTCCTAGAAACAAAGAACTGGATTTTGTTTTTTTGTTTTCCCATAGAAAATCCTACAGGAATGGTAAGATGCAGAGATGCAGACAGAAACTTTACAAGCTGAAATTTGCAGATAAATAAACGAAACACTAGGGGAAAAAAAAAAAAAAAGAAAAAAAAAAGAAAAAAAAAAAAAAAAAAAAAAAGGAGAGAGAGAGAGAGAGAGAGAGAAGAGAGAAAGTGTAGTCAGGAGTACAGAAAAGCTCCATGAAACTCCATAACAGGATGATTATCTTCAAAACTGGTCCTTCAAAACAACTGTTTCCTTCTTTAGTAGTCATAGTGCTCCTATCACTCTGCTCTTCCCTTGAGATGAGTAAACACTTCTCTCAAAAGGAGAGAATCAGAAATGATGAAGTTAGAAAAAAAATGACAGATTCTAAAAAGCTTTTTCATAATTTTCAGTCAAGGAAACTCTAAATTTCTATTATGGCAAACTATGCCGTCATGGAGGCAGAAGTCCCTTTACATGAGATTATCTAAGGGTTAAGCTGTTACTGCATAACCCAAGAAGATGAAATTTTACTCCTGATTTTCTTACTGACTTCCTGCATGGGCTTTGTTAATTAATTTTTTAATACTTTTCCACCTGTAGAAAGGTGAATGACCACCACCATAATTGGAGTGCTATAAGAAGGAAAACCCAAGCAAGTGGTACACTCAGTCAGAAGCAGAAGTTTGGTATAGAAAAACAGACTGGCCCCCACATACACCTGCAAAACATGGCTTTTACATGCTGCCCTCTGACGCCGTTAAACTAACATCATGATGGTCAACTTCAGTGCTCTGCTTGAGAAAGAAGAAAGCATTAGAAACAGAGCAGCTTCTAGTTCTTTTCACTTCTTGAGAAAACAGGAATGTCAGAGGCAGACTCAACATCTAGTCAGAAATTTTGGCCAGGGCAGAGTTTATAGGTGTACTGGAAAAATCATGGGAGAGGAGAGGAGAGGAGAGGAGAGGAGAAAAAAAGAAAAGAAAAAAGAAAGTTTCTTAATTCAGAATCTAAATGTTTTGCTTGAAAAATTTGGCTTCTTCTGGAAGAAGCCAAAACATTTTAAATTTCAGATTTGTTTGCTATAAAACTGGATTTCTTTTTTGGGGACAAAATTATATGTTTGTAAGATATATTGGTATATTGGCCTCACAATGTCTTTCTGTCTGAGATATTAAAATCTTTAATCATATGGTATTTACAGAGAGAGATCCATGGGCTATAAAAGAGGTCACCTCTTAGTTCCTATAATTCCACAGGTGAGATGAAGAAATGGAAAAAGATTTCAAACTGCTCAATTTTTCTAAGGCTTGTTAGAAATAGGCATGAAGGACACTGGGAATATGGGTCTAACAGATCCTGTTTCACTTGGTGAAGATGCAAGTGTGGGCCTGAGTCTGGTCAAAACTCTTGATCAGTTTTGATCTTTTGCTACTGCAGCATAAATCACTGCACAGGCTTGCCTGCTCTGCCCTTCCATCAGAAGCTTCTCACCCTGTGTCAGGGCCTTAGAGCTGGAGCAGTCAAGGGGTTGGCATGCATTCCCTTCCTCTGACTGCTGTGTAGGTTGCAAGTTCCAACGCAGGAGAGGCAATAAATAGCTTGGGGGTATTCAAATCTCTAGATAACACAGTTGTTTTCTCAGACCCTCACAGAGTCATGTCACAGATAAGAAGGGGAGTTTTCTAATTAAAAAAAAACAAATCCAGAGCTGGCTGGTGGACTGCACCTCTTTTAATGAACTATATGAAAAGTTTTGAACCATGGATATGGATAGTGTTTTGGGGACTGTTTCCCTGAGAAAAAGGTAAACACTGATTTCTGGCTATCTGAGAAAAATATTCAGAAGCCACTAACATTCCGATTTTTTTTTTTTTTCCTAACATTCTCAGCCTGTATATGAGAAAGAACCATACAAGGTCCTTACCCAACAACGAATTGAACTCCATAGGTGTAAAAGCACTATTCCTAGTCTTGTGCTGGAGGCTTGGACCAACTACTGTTGTGGTGTAGGATTTGTTTTATGTGCTGTTAATTTGTTGAATGGTTCCTCCTATGTACCAGGGGTAAACTTGATCAAACTTGAAACCATTATGATGAGGGATGAAAAAATAGCCTAGTGATATTTCTGTGGCAAGAAAACTGAGTTAATTTACTTTTTCCATTAACTTGGGTATCTTCGAAGCTGTATGCAGCAAACTGCCTGCTGCCACAGAAGCCAGAGCTCTTTTCTAAGCTCTGAGAGCATTTACAGTGCAATAAAACAGGTAAAGAATATTACAGAGAATGCTAAAGGAATACTTCAGATTCTCTAACATTTATTCTATAACAATGGTTCTGAATACAAAAAAATAATCAGAAGTTAATTGTGCCAATGAAAGCATAGATGTGATAAGATTGACTGGGATTACCTCAAAACTAACATGGCTTTACTCTTGATACATTAAAATTAAAGATCTAGCAAAGAGATCTTGACTGATTTTAGTGGGCTCAGGCTTTCCCACAGGACTTACAGAACTGAAACAGACCAGAATAATTATAATAAAATAATTAAATAATAAAAATTTCAATTAAATAATTAAAATTTCAGTTCAATAATGCTCAAAAACTCTTTCCATGAAGGGACCAAGGGGCATAAAAACCATGAGAATACAAGAATTTCTCCCATTCAGAAGTGCATATTTTGAATCTAGAATCTATAGAGAGGTTCATAGTCCTGAGGTTTGTTTAGTTTCTCAACACTGTGACACTTTGAAATAAACTGCAGAAAAAACTTACATTGATTGCAAAGTTGGTAAGACTCCTATTTCTCCGTGGATATGGTAGATCACAAGACCCCAAATAAAATAGCAGTAGCAGGAATTGGTGAGTACTTCTTTTATTTCTGCTGTTGATTTGGTCATGGAAGCAGACTTAACTTCAGAATTAGGTTTAGTCAGCTATTTTATGCCATTTCCCTTCATGAAGAAGGAGATGGAATTAAGAACATTTATTCCATGAAAAACACTGTACAGGAGTAGGTGGATTTGTCAGACTCATTAACATGAAAGTAATGAAAAAGTTAATCTGTGGAACAAACAAAAGAATTTTCTACAACCCTTGGGATCCGGTGTCTCACCTCAAGTCCAAGACCAGAAAAATTTCCCTTGCTCAGGACAGAGTTGTGAATCCCACATGAGTATTACTATCAGGTGGGTTTAGCCCTACTAGAAAAAAATGCGTATTATTGATAAAGGTAATTTCACAATTGTCATATTAGATTTACATATATGTAGTTATCTAAAAGGGTCCTAACTGTTCAAGGGTTCTTCTAATGTGGCCAATCAGGAAGAACCCCTACCTCCCCCTGCCCCAAATTTGAAAGCTATAAATTAAGATGTCTCCAGGACAGTGAAATGACAGCACTTCTTTCTAAAGATTCTTTGGAATGGAAGCAGTTTTAAAACTTTCATGGTAGGAAAATGGTCAGTGTGGAGCATCCCTTCTTGCTGTGAACTTATACTGAAACCATAAAGAGCAGCCCACACCCTGCTGCAATTGCCTTGTTGGAAAGACCTTGTGACAGGTAAGGGCTATGGAATAGATTCCATAAATGGTTTAGGGACATAGAAATCTCAATTTGGCAATACCTACTGTTTAGGCACCTGATCTTCAGTGTGTTAGGATCTGAGGCACTGGGAAGGTCTGGTGCTACAGAAAAGGATCCAAACCTAGCAGTATGCGTTGAAATTGTGAGCAACCCAGACCAAGCAAATGGGTTTTCGGAAATCCTATCCCTCATCAGAAACATCAGACAATTGACCAGGGCTACACCCACATTCCTGCTGGGTATTGACTGAAGCATACTGTCTCCTCCTACAGGAAACTTTTCAAAGACTTGAGGAAAACTCACTCTTCTCTTTTAAGAAAACTTTTCTGTTACTGATTTTTTTCCTATACAAAAGCTAGTGGTTAGAAATATGCTAACTGGAAACATAGGTTCTGCTTCTGCTTTGATCTGAATAGGCTCAAACCTATTGCTCCCCATATTCCTAGAAGGGATAGGATGTACTCAGCTTCCTATGCTCTAGACAGTTCTAGATAGTTAAACATATATATAACTCACTGTAATATTTTGCCTTTGAGCATTAACAAATGCACAGTTTGTTCAGTCAGAGAAAGAACTTGACAGGAGACAGAGTTCTTTGACTTGTAACAGCATTTTTGTTTGAGGAAAACCTGTTGAAATTCTTTGGGTGTTAAACTGGGACTGGGAAAGCAAATGAAGCATATATGTTTAAGGTTTAATACCCCTTCAAATTTGTTAACTTACATCAGTTTCAATTGTCTTACATGACACCTAGAGGCCTCTCTGAATTCAGGGCAGAGTCTAATCAATATGAAGTACATAATACACAGAGGATGGATCCAAATTTTATAGTACACAAATAATTAATTTATGCATTCTTACTGTAACAAGGAAGAAAAGTCAGCATATTTTGAAGATTAACAGAACTTTTGTCAGAGCTATGAAAACTGGAAAGGCATCTCACATAGATAGTTTGCAGAGATAGTGTGCAGTCTAAGGAAGGAGAGCTATGCAGGCATTTTGCTTCATGCAAAGCACATGAGTAAGGTAGTCCAGTGTGAGCAGAACATTTAAGATGCTGGCTCCCTAGCAAGAGAGTAAAGTAGGCAAAAAGCCAGGAGTAGCCTGACTTTTCATTCATAACCTCTTTGGTGATGAGTTTCTCCTGCAGAGTGCCGTTGTTTCTCAAGGAATTCACGACTCTGTTTACAGGGAGTTTTACTTCTGAGTATAGATACATAAATACATATGTACACGGTATGAACCACTATTGAGGTGCCAGCTCTGTCACCCTTATTGACACTGTGACTTTGAAAAAGAGCCATGATTCTGCAGAGATTTGCAGGGGCATACAGTTTTCTTCTTATGAGAAGGTCCAGTATTGCTTACTACAAAAGGAGGCAGAATCCATAGAAAGTTTTGTGTCTTTAGAAACTGTAACAAGGGAGATGTGAATTTAGTTAGAACCCTCCCGTTGACATCCCTTAGACTTTAGTCAGGGACCTAATAAAACTCAAATAGTGGGCTTTGCATAGGAGAATTTTTTGATACCACAGGGCTCTTTTAACCTGATGAATGGTAGCTTAGAGCCCACATCTGGAAACATTTGTATATCAAACCCATACGTGCTCATGCGTAAGCATATGAAGAACTGTGCATCACGTAACTGATTTTGCTAGAAACTCGGTGTTGCATAATCTTCAACATGGATTTAACAAAGAAGAGTAAAGAGTTTGTGGGAACCCAATGAAACAAAAAGTCTTGGGGGAAAAATAGGGCAAGGTACGTAACTTATATTATAAATAGTTGTGAGGTAAGAGAATATGTAGTATTTTTAAATTTGTCATTATCACTACTGTGTATGAGTCCAGGTAAATAACCACATTTTGTATTTACCTTACATAATAAGGATATTTTAATGATAAAAATTAAAAATGGCTTGCTCACAAAAGCCTTTGTGTCTGGAACACAGCTATAAGTAGCTCACTATCTAGGTTGAAAATGGTAATGCAGAGTAGTGTGTCCTATTTTTCTGTGCTTGAAGTGAAGATACAATAGTGGGATTCAGCCTTGGTAGCTACTAATACACCACACAGACACAGTAACACCCTGTGTACTGCATAAAGGAATCATTTGTGGCCTGCCTCCATTACAAAGAGCAGAGGGGGCCAACATAAAGAAGACAAAATGCTTTACAATGGGGAAGGAGACCAGAAGAGTTGATGTACCCAAATGCAAGGACCTTGATTCGTTTTGGGGTGATTTAAGTCCCTTTCCATCAATTATCGTCCTTTGTCTCCAGATTCTTATCACAAGCAGCATTACAGGAACTGAACAAAACAATACTCAGGCTCCAATAACTCTGTGAACTGCGCTGAGGTTTCCATACCCCATGGCTGTGTTTCACCAGGTTACACAGGTTAAAAAATGCCTGAAATCTAAAATGTGAAAAAATCTATATAGGACAACAACACACATTCTTGTGTTAAATAACATGCTCAAGCCTTCCTGGTGTTGCTTCTGCTTTGTAGCACTACTGATATTCCATAATTCAATACTACAATGGATATGAAAAATTGCTGTGCAGAAGAAGATTGACTTTCTCTAATTTGACAGCTTTCCAAATGAAATGCTCCTGCTTTGCATGGTTCTCAACAGGTTTATTTCTGAGCAAATTAGATCCTGCCCTTTTCTATTCCAATCTTCCACAGTTTTTTGGTGAAATTTGAGTTTCAGAACAATTACAAATTAAAAAATATATACATATCCGCAGAAACGCTCTGCAGCTAAGATTTGATTTTTCAGTGAAATAACATCTACCAATTCATTTTTACTGCTTTGAATCAGAGTAATAAATTTTTTCTTTCTTACTGATATGTGAAGTTTTGAGGGCACATGAAATAGTTGAAAAGCATGTTTCTTTCATCCATTCATGCTAGATATGTGACATTTCATGGTAATTCTTGATAGAACACTGCAGTCATTGCTTATCTTAAAATAAATTAAAAAATACGTGGAAAGTAAGAAAAAAAATGGACCTTAGGAAAGTCAGCTATTTTTGACAGTAAGTTAGTTTCTGTGAAACAAAGCCTTGTCTTTCAGAAAGTGTTTACGATCCATGAGGAAAAAAAAGTATATCCTTGGGCTAAAATGTTTATTGGCACCTAGGAGTCTGAAGAGAGCAAGTCAGGCCTGTGGTTTTTTGAGGGCACTTTATCATCGCCTGCATTCTCAAAGGGATCGGTGAATGAATAGAGCTGGATTACTCAGCCTTCTATTCCACGCCTATTCCTCTCCATTTTCCTTGGCAAGACTGAGTGCCAAGCTATTTTTAGTGAGACAGTGTTCTATTTTAAGACAAATATCAGTTAAGAGACATTGTTAGGAAAAAAAATTTAAAAAGAAAAACACAAGGAGGAGGGAACAAGGTTTCCCATCTCATACTGTAAAGCAATCCCTTCAACCTGTAACTCCAGGCATTTCAGCTGTTTCCAATTTTGGAAAAATAAAGAAAATTCAGAGTCCAGGGATTTAAAAATAAACCTACCCTCAGGCAAACAGACCAAAATACAACAAGCTGTTACTATGTGAAACAGTGATTACAAAAGCAAAGAACGTTCCCCAATGACTAGATTGGGATAAAACTTTGGAGCTATTAAGGTCTGAGAATGTTACACAGATATGTAAGATATTTCCAGCTCCTTAGCCAGATATATCATATTTTGGAGAAAGAAAGAGTGACCTGTGAGATAGACCTTGTTCTAAGAAATACATCTTTCAGATTCCAGCATGTCAAAAAAAAAAAAAAAAAAAAAAAAAAA
>JANEHK010000022.1:5879980-5939600 GCA_025960845.1 Tachycineta bicolor | reverse complement strand
AATTTCAGCATTTTTGCAATAATTCATCCAAACAATTTACTAATTTATTAAAATATTTTAAAAACTATTACAAACCAACAAAAGAATAAATGAAAAATGAGATTATATGATCCTCAAAAAGGTTAAAACAGAAGGTCTGGATCACCCCCTAAATGCACACAAAAGAAGCTTCTGATGTACCATGTGCTTCATAATAAACTTTGGATACATTTTATTTTTTCTTGTCCCTTCCCTCTTCTCGCACATATATAAAAAGTAGCTCTTAGGTTATTTGCTTTGCTTTGAGATACAATATGATTACAAGCTATATTTCATGTTAACCAAATCCTTGCTGAAATAAATCATAGTGGAAAACTTTCTTTTTGAGAAAAAGCAAAAATGAAAAAAAGTGCAACTTTCCCTTAGCTGCATTTTTTTCACATACTGAATTAATTTGAAATTTAAGAAACCCTCTACTTTTCTTCTAGATTGCATAGCAACTAAAGTCTCTGACTTATTAAATGCAGAATAACAAGGAAATGCAGAATTATCAAGGAGAGCTTGAAAATAGCCTGGGAAGATAAAGAGTCAAAAATCTCATGAGGATAAGTGGGAGGAAGGGAATAAATTGCTATCTAATGAGTGCAGTAGAAGGACTGCTTTTGATACTCTCACTGACTAGAACAGAGGTTCAACTGAGGGACTACTTTAGATAAAAAAGAATTGTCATACACATTTTTTCCAGCTTTGAAGTTTTTCTTGTAGTTTTGTAATAGCTATTATTTACATGAAATTCATATTGATGGAATAATAAGATTAGGTAAGAATGTCAGCTTTTGTTTGGAAAAGTTGTGTTTCTAAAGCAATTACTTAAAAAATTAAATCAAGACTGATAAAATGGACAGACTTGTGGTACTCTTGAAACCAAGATATTTTTCTCTCTGAGATTTTTTAAACCAGTCATGGTTAGAAAAAACACAGAAAAAACTCATTAATTTACAAAGACATTTTTCAAAGGCTCAGTATTCAGTTGGCAAACAAAGGCCAAAGGAAAAATGCTGAAGAACTTGAACTCAGTCCTATGGTTTTGTCATACATTATGTTGGCAGTAATGGTTTGGCTTGTATTTTCTAAAAATGAAAAAAGACAAAGGCATTTAAAAAGGCTGAATCATCCAAAGAAAATTTTTTGGCCAGTTGACTCTCTCCAAATATCTGTCCTGCGAAACTAGTAACACTAGCTGTTTTTTTGAGCAACTGGTCTTCAACCAACTTACAAAGGAAATCAATAATGCTATCCCCATTTCACAGATAGTGAAACCAAGGCATTAAGAGGAAATGTGACTTATCCAAGGTCACAAAACAGTATTTGGCAAAGCTATTAATAAAATTCAAGTCTCATGAGTCCTAGTCCAGGGCAGTATCCAATACACTGTACTGTCTTTAGATCACCCTGAATAACCTTTCTTACATACAGGCTTACTTTCCATAATGTCCTAGATCTTCAGCCCATGGTAGCTGAAAGAAATCCTCTGATTTCAGCAGATCAAGAGCTGACTTGATGCATATTTCACAGCTTGTTTATATGCAATATTATGTTATGATGACAAGAGAAGAAAATACACTTATCACATTAAACGAGCTACAACAGTTGCCTTACTTTTCCTAAAAAGAGAACATTTATTAGAGAGTTGTAATGGCTTATTTACTACAAATATACCGATAAGAGTTTTAATTGATTTGAAGAGGCTTTCAGAATCTAATTAACCTCCTAGCTAGTCATTAGCTCTCTGACCTTTAGAAATAATTGACAGAGGAAAATTTCTTTTCTCTTTACCTCATTCAGAACTTCCACATCAAATGACTAACCCTAATGTGCTATAGTACCCACAGCACATCTGTAAGGATTTATGGGATAATGCGTGGTAAGTCCATGAGCAAAACAGGACCATGGAATTCCTTTCTGGCACAAATACTGCCCATGGCCATTCTCGTGAACTTCTACCTTATACTGTGCTAAAGCTGTATAAGTTCTAACTCTCATGTCCCTCAAGGAGATTTAAAGGTATGCCAATTAGCATGTCATGGCTAGCCGTACTAAAAACAATTGGATTTTCAGTTCAAACTAGCTTTTCTACAAATCCGTGGAAGATTTAATTGCTATCACTAATTGCATGTCTTCATTAGACACATTTTTTTCAGAGTAACAGTGCGGGTTTTTTAACCAAAAAAAAACCACATTAAAAAATTCTGAATTCCACCACCCTGTTGGGCTTGGTATTACTTTGTTTCTTGCTGTCTTAATGTTAAGGTCTGTGAAGAATCCTCTATGTGTTGTAAAACACAAAGGATGAGCAATCTGCAGAGAGAATTTGACATGTTCAGAACCTCAATGCTTCCTCTTAGGGGAAAAATGCAACTGCAAATGGCACACATTTCTTTTGCTATGTTCAGACTACTCTCCCTCACCAGATCCAGAAGTCCACTGGTAACGGGAAAATACTCTGAAAAAAGTCAATTCACCAGCTGTTGCTAGAGAATGAACATATATTATCCTATGCAAAACAAATTAAAAGGACAATGCTAGATGCTTATTATCCACAAAAAAGTATCTATAATGTGTAAATTATTTTAAAATGTGACATATTATTGCAAATTAGAGCTTTTTTTTTTTTTTTTTTTTTTTTTTTTTTTTTTTTTTTTTTTTTTTGGTTTTGTTTTTTTTTTTGGTTTTGTTTTTCCCTGGGAAACCTGCAACCCCATCACAATGTCCCTAAATAATTTATCTCCTCGAATACTTCAGATTAATTCTTAATGAAGTCTTTGTTATTTCTAAAAGCAAGAGTTCACTCAATTAAAAATTTCCAGATTTCCCTAATTTCCATGAGAAAGAGGAGAAAAAAGAGGATGGAGGACCACCAAATGTAATGGAAAATCAATTCCTAACAAAGTAAAAGTATAGATGAGAAACAGATAAGGTTAAGGTTTTATTGAAGCAGAAAGGTATGACAGTATATTGCAACAGCTGATATCTTCCTATATGTAAAAATCCTTGTTGAGGGCCATGAAATCCTTCTAATATTTGATTAAAAAAGAGAGAGAGAGAGAGAGAGAGAGAGATAAAGGAGAAATTGAAGACATGTACAAGAAAAAGATCAAAAAACAGGTAATAAGAGAGAAATTTTAGAAAAGACACTGAGCCCATGGAGAATTTTTTGTAAGGTAATGGAGTCTTGCAAAGATCAGACAAATGTGTACAAATTAGTGGTTTTATGCAGTGAACTTTGCAAAATTAAGATATTTGCTGGATGATTAGCATTCATGACATAGAACCTCAGTTAGCAATGAGAAAGATGAATGAAGTCTGTGTTTTGCTTTTTTTTTTCTACTAGTGATTATTGGTATGGTAAAGGAGAACTGAGGAGATAGATAAATGTTTGCCTGAAAATGGAAGATATGTTTAATGGGATGAATTTGAAAGGGCTGACCTAGTAGGAGAACTTGAACTAAAGGTAATGACGACTGAAGCAGCAGATGAAGAGAAGTCAGCTAGAGAAAGAGGGACAATAATAGCAGCAGGGTCAAAGAAAGTGATGGATTGTGGGTTTAAAAAGAGCTGAAAGATAAAGTAGTGAGTGATTTGTGGAGGAATTATTTATGTGCACATAGACCAAGGCTCAGCGCATTAAACTCAGTATACCAGAAACTGAATTAAAACCAGGAGTAAGTGAAAACTCACTAGAGGTCTTCTAAAGCTGAGACAGTAGCTGATGCTTTGACATGAAATAAATGAGAAGGAAAAAGGGACAGTGAGAGAAAAAACAGACAGGAAGTTTCACCTTAAATTAGCAAAGGCTTGATGGCTTAGCTGAAGAATCACAGCAGATTTCTGCAGCATTGTTAGACTTTTAATTATATTTGCAGCAAAGTATTTACCCATATTCCTACTCTGAAATCTGTCTCCTTCAAGCTAATGCTGAGGTCCTTCCTGAGCTCCTAAGTAGTGAGCTTACAGTGTTTCAAAACTGGATTCTTGCTAATCACAAGATTAACAGTGGGATATCACTAAACTAAGTTTTTTTACATCCAATTCTGTTTTATAGAAACAGGGAAAGGATCTGGCCTCTTTATTAAGAAATTCAAAGAATGCCTAATGCATGTACTTGACTGTTGTAAACTGCTGACATTTTTTCTTCCCCATTTCCTTATTGCCAAAACAAGTTATTGGTTAGCCTTATACAATTATGCTGTATATATTATTGTTGGAATTATAGGTACACACTTGGAGGTTAGTATAAAGATGAAATGTTATATTTCTCCTCTGTGTTTAATGAACTCACCAGAGCTTCTGCTGTTCCTTAAAAGAAATTAGTAAATCCAGCAAATAATGCTCACTTTTTAACTGAAGGAAAATTGAATGAATGACTGGTATGAGGTATGAGTGGTATGAGTAGTTTGCTAGGTGAGGACATAACAGCTTTAAATTTAAGAATCCAGTTAATGCTAAACAGAAGTTTCAGAATGTACTTGTTTTGGTTGGTTTTGTTTTGTTGGCTTTTTTTGTTTGGTTTGTTTGTTTCCCAGAATTAATGCATATCTCCATGCAGATTTTGGTAAGACTCACAGTAATTGTCACTGTTGCTTGAAATGGATAGAGATAGTGAGAGTAGAATGCATATTTTTTTTTTCCTTCATGCGTACGTATTGACTTTTATTTACTCGTGTATGTTGTAAGTATATCTGCTGGGTCTTAAGTGAAACACATTCACCTGCCAGATAATTTTTGTGACCTAAAAAACTCAGATATATCAAATAGCATGTTAATCAATTCTGTTTTGATGAAGCAATTGGAAACATCAGCTCAGTTACATTTATTACATGAAAATAAAATTTCTACATATGTTAAGAAAGTAAGAGCTATTTGTTGAAATCAATAACCAGAAAAGCTCAAAGAACAGCAGTAATGGCCTTTACAATTCTCTAAATATTAGCATTGCATTTGTTATCACGATAGATTTATTGATATCATATACCTCTAACTTGGGTGGAACCAATTATCCATTAAAAAACATTGTGATGTTTGTTAGATTTATGACCTTGTTTTCTTCTGATACTTTAAGTAACAAATTATGGCCTGAAGATTCACTTTTTCAGAAATGCTAAATATAATTAATCCCAGTAATTAAACTGGAAACATTTGTTTAATAAAAGTAACAGCTTTAGCCAGATCTACATGAAAAGTTATGTATTTTTTCTATTTCAATAGCAGTGGTTTATCTTAAAAGTAATTAACTACATATTAGAGAGCTGCTCTTTAATTTTCTTTGAATATAGACAGTTGAAATAAGTTACATCATGTTAATGACTGATAACACAGTTCTACCACAACTTAAAAGTAACTAAATGGTTAATATTATTCTGAATGTGAACAGAAATTGGATTCTAAATTAAAGACCTTTATAAGGTTGATGCTTATATTTCAAATTTTCATAGGTTAAATTTTTTTTTGCTTAAAAATTTTTCTTTCTCGAATACTGGGCAGAAATCTATGAGCAAAACTATGCCCTTTTCTTATGCTGAAATATTGTTATTGAATTAAGCATTTGGTTGAAAATGCTTAAGTTTAATAATACTGTCTTATTCTCAGCTGCTGTTGATTGCTCTGGAAGAAGAAGATTAAAAAAACTTAGGTGTGAAATTTAGCTGTCTAAAAGGGAAAAAAGATGGACTCCTTACAAGGAAAATATAGGTAATGCAGTTAAACTGATCAATTAAAATATTTAAATGTGTGGCAGATTTATAGCCTATACAAAAAAACCCAAAAAAAACAAAAAAAAACCCCCAAAATCAAACAACAACAACAACAACAACAACAAAAAACCAAAAAAACACCCCAAACTACACTCAGAGTCAAGCCGTTTATCATATTTTCATTGGCCCTATTCTCTACTGTACTTATAACTGTGATGTTCATTATCCATTAAAAACATGATAATATGGAATTCTTGTTCAAAACCTACATATTAGAGAACACCTCCTTGGATTCTGAAACTGTAGAAGTTGATTATGTATGATTTAAGTATTTTATGTTACAGGCAGAACATAGGAAAATGGAACAGAAAATCAAACTCAGAGCTGATAGAAGGTTCACTTCATTTGGCCTTTTATGTCTACTTAATCCCTTTAAATAACATTTATTTCAATTACCCACTTTCCACTTTTCATTTTGTTCCTTCTAGAAAAGTGGAAATAGTTGCCCACCAAACTTTGGGTATAGCCAGAAAATTACACATCTGCATGCAAAACTGCTGATCAGCCTATCAAAATTGGCCCACTGTTTATGCAGGAAAAGATTTTGTTGGTGCAGTGAGTTCTCTTTCTGAAAATTTCAACATTATTATTATTTGAAACTTAAGTTTTCATTTAAGTTCCTTGGAAAATCAGAGTCCTCATGATAAAAAGTATCCATTCATTGTAAATCAGGTAATAAATCGCTAACTGGATTTCCACCTATTTCCACACAAAAACCTGCAGGAAGAGTAAAGCTATCACAGGAAACTCTTCTGCTAAGAATATTCTGGCTTTCTGCCACTAAAAGAGGACAGGACTTTATTTTGGGCATAGAATTTGAATTCTTTTGGACAGGCTTCCCAGATCTCGGCAGCAGGAAAAGTTTCATGTCTTTACGAAAGATTTGAAGAAAGAGAGGAAAAGAGATGATGGAGAGGAGGAAGAAATTATGCACTTTCCTCCTCTTAACTAATTTTTTTTTTTTTTTTTCTGCTGTCAGAATTTCAACCTCTTCTAATGAGGAGAGAATCTAGGGGAAGTAAGGAGGGAAGCAAAACAGCAATTTCCTAGATACTGACATAAGGATAGACAGATAAAGATAGAGAAGTGATATATATTCCTGTATGCAGTTTTTGCCCATCTAAGGTGGTATGACTGTGACTCTGTAACAAATTTAACAATTTTAATTATGCAGAATTTTTTATCCTTTTCAATATTTTATATATAAGTAACGCACTATCCTACATTGCTAGTCTCAAACACATGACTAATCTTGGTGAAGATTTCAAAAGTATCAAAGTCTCATTTCAGACAACACCCAGATCCTTCAAAAATCTGAAACTAACTTTATAAAGATCTAGAGTAAACTGCATATACACAACAACATATTCAGGAGTAAATTTTCACTGACCCTTAATCCTTCCAGTACTTTTTTAATTGATACCATTAGATTAGTCATGGGCTTTAAAAACAGAAGTTGTTTTGGTCACATAACCAATTTTTTTGATATCTAAGATTTGAGTGCTTTGTTAATAACAATAAAATCACTGAAGACCTTATGTATTTTGCATAGCTTGAATCCAAATGTGAATGCAAAGTAAACTGACTTTTGTGCAAACATTAGAAGCTTACATTTTAAAATCTTATATTTAAATTAATAATTTTCAGTAAATATAAATAAAAATTGCTCCTTATAATAATAATAAAAATGAAACACTGTTTCTAGCATTCTGACACAATTGCTTCATACTGTCACTATTATATTATGGTAACAATATGCTGTGTGAGTAGCAGATATATTTTTACTGTGCAGATTGTAAATGAAAAAATTAATTAAAAAAAAAAAAAAATCAGTCAAATTCCACCAACAAATGGTTCTAAATCTTCTTCCACATCTTTTGCAATGTATTCTGGACAGACAATATTATAACTTTTGGATCGTGGAGACAAAGTATGAAATGTTTTCTAGAAAGCCTGGCCCTGGAATAGACTAGGAGACAAGCAGGAGATTCAGCTGGTAGGTAGTGGTCAAGGCATGGGGAGGATTAACGGGTCAAAGTGACAAAGCAGCACAGAAACCTGGACAATAAGGAGCCAGAAATACATTTGCAGAAGTTTCTGCAAGACTCAGAGGGGTCAAACTGCTCACAAAAGATGTGGATTTCCTGCAGCTTTGGCTTCATCATCTCCAGTTCTCAAGACAATACAGCACTGTTCTGTTCTGCCTTCCTGCTGCTATGTCACTTGAAGTATAATCTACTTGAGGCACCTCCATCTCAGAGCAAAACATGAAGTCTTACCTCAACAATATCTGAATTCGTTCGGCTCTCATGTGGCTCATTATACTCGGTATATTTCAGCAATACTTTGTCCATATCTGTGCTGGCATACTGGAACAGTTTGTTGGTGCTGTTGAAGATGATTAGAGCAATCTCACAGTCACACAGAACACTAAGCTCATAAGCCTTCTTCATTAACCCAAATTTCCTCTTTGTAAAAGTCACCTGGAAAAAAAAGGCAAAAAAGGTCCATCAGAAATCCACAAGTTGCTCTCTGCTCTCTCCTTTTTTCCTGAACTATAATGTGTGACTGCTTTGCCTCTGAATTGAACATCCTCAGAAAACAAGTGAATAAACATAAATACAGTTCCAAAATTGAATATATGTATGTTGTATGTATTACACAAGGGAGAAATACCTAATTATCACTGTGTGAAACTTGAGATACAAGTAAGGATCATGGGGAACTTTTATTTAGCGGTATGATGTGTTAATACCGCAACTTTAATTTAAAAATTCAGATATGCTTTGGACAGCATACATCTTTCCTGTCAATATTTACAAAATGCACCTCAGATTAGCAGCTGTAAATACTTTGAACAAGTACAGTCAATTCTGATATTTTTTTTTATTCTGATAGCAATTGACTTTGATTTCCAGACCCCCAACTACTACTAGTTTTGAAGCAAAGAAATTATTTCATAACCATTTAAGAAGTGCAAAGAGATACATTGTTCATATAAAGACATTATACTTTTGAAGAAGTATCTAGCGTTAAAAATCACACTCGTTTGAAATAAGAATTATAAAGCATGAAAGAAAATAGCTGGCCAGCAGCCTTTGAAACAAAGTCTTTTCTGAACACACATATTTTATTTCATTTCAAGCAATATTCTTAGGAATATAAACTGGCATGTTTAGTACAAAGGGCTTTAGGTCATGTTACAGCGGAAAGAAATATTGGGTGCTTGCAAGTTCTCAGTAGGCCAGCTAATGCCCCTACATAATGCAAAATTCAGGCAGTATGAAAATTATAATTATTCTCTACAAAACCATAATTTTGCACAGGGACTGTTTTGACAATGAAAGATCTGCACATCAAACAATTTTTTTTTTGCACTAGCTTACAAGTTCCTGTAAAATATGTGACTTGAAATAAGAAACTACTAAGAGCTGTTTAAGCTAATTGTATGGTTGAATTTTTTCCCTCTCTTTTTTTATATGTGCAATTTCTGTTAAATAATTTTCATTGATAGGAATTTTTAAGACAAAAATGATTTGTTAAGCCTATAATTAATCAGTTTTAACACATGGTCAAGGTACTTGGTATGTCAAGGAGAGGCACACAAGCAAGTTTATTGGTCTGCCTGATTCAACATTTGTTGCTTCCATCCCTTATATAACCATAAGCAGTGGCATCTCTGCACATTAATGCTGAGGCAAGAAGATTTGTCTGTCTGTGACTCATACGGTTGCTGTTTCAACTTGTCACACTTCTAATGCAAGTTAATGCTAAGTGCAACCCCAGACTACCTTAAAATCCCAACATGTCAGGCCAAGGAAAACGTGACTTTATAAGTATTGCTAATCCATATTTGTTAGACCCTCTCAGAAAGATGAGGCTTTGGGTATAGCCAAATATATATATATATTGCCCATGCTTTGAACACTTATTCTCCCAAATGCAAACTGAATGTTATTCCTTTTATTTCAATAATTTTAGCCTCTGTCAACATAATGTTAAGAAAAAATGGATTGCCATTAAATACCAGGCTCCCCCCCCCCCACTTTCTACAGCACTGGTCTCAATCATGCATAATTGACAGTTCTTTCTAAGTTTGTTTATCATGGCTTTTGATATTTGGAAAAAATAATGAGGTAACAAAAATGTCACTCAAATTCTAAATAATAATAACAACAACAACAACAATAATAATGATGTTGATTGAAGATAGTAAAATATTTGTCTTCAAAACAGTCCTTTAAAGGTTTCTCTGATTACAGAAAAATGCAATGAAACGGTTGAAAGATACACACATATATATTTATGTGGATATATATATATATAATATATATAAGCTTGTTTTAGAAATAATTAATTTTACAGAAAATAAGGTGTACTAATTCAACACATTTTTCTGCATCTAATGCCTTTTCTGCATCTAAATGCCTGACAATCAACTTTTTGGCCACAGTGCTATAGGTGGAGTATTTCTGCATTTAGCATACTTTTCACCATCTCACCCCAGCACAAAAATATTTTTAAACTGTTTTTTTGTTTACTATTAGGTAAAACTCCTTAATATTTTGAAAAGCCACCCAGCTGTGATGCACAGCAGATAATTAACTCATAATACTTATCACCAGAATGATAATGGTTAGAGTTACTTTTTATGGATAGTGAAAAAAACTCACAAACCAGAAAAAGAAATAATCTAGACCTTCATTTTCTCTTTCTTTAATATGTAGTCTTAATTGCTTTAAATTTGATTTCTTGATATTTCTAATATTTTGTAAATTGACCAGATGCTTCCTGTAACTGATAATAAATAAATTAAAGGCAATTTTATCTGCTACTCTTTCACTACTTGTGATTTGGAATTTTAGTTTTTGAATATGTAATTCATAGTGGTTTATCTTTACACATACATAATCCATATACATAAATGTAAATTTATTATGCTTTTATAACAGTCTATAATAGGAAGCTTTTCAAACATATAGGGAAATGTCATGTCAGTAACTTCAGAAAAAATTACAAATACTCTTCAAGTAATTTAAAAAACAAAATTACCTTTTTGCATACATTCTTCTATGTGGCTACATAAGGAAGATGAATATGCCATATGCTAAAATACTTTTGTGACCACTATAAGTAAACAGAATGTTTATTATTTAACTTTATTTGTCCAATTTATTCACCATTTTCTATGTTGATCATTCTCATCGACATTAAAAATATTAAAATTTAAAAAAATCTAATAAATATTCTCTAAGGTAGCAGATAATATTCTAGTATTGAACAAGGTTTTTTGAGTGGTAAAAATTGCACAAATTATTTAAAACCTTTGTTCTTTTGTCTAGTTGGAAGTGTGGAACCTACACTGAAAAAACGCTGATTACGCTCGAACTGGCTGACTTAGTGCTGAGAATGAGCAAGACAGTCACATTGTCATGAACACAAACTGTAGCTACATCCCCAAAAAATTCATGTGTTCACATAGTCTTATAATTTGTGTTCAAAGTACTCAGTCTTGGTAGTGTCATATAACACCTGACAACATCACTTTGTCATTTGACATAAAAAACACTAGTGACACAGAAGGAAAACACACATACAGTAAGAAAATTCATCAACATATTTCAAATAACACACCCTCAAAAAATGCATACACTTTGATATATGTGTAACATTTAATTTTTTTCAGCAGCAAGAATCAAATCACTACATGTTATTTCCTGACAATATTAGTCAACCTATGCTTAATTATCCCCGCTATCTTATTCACTTCTAATTTTCAGGTTTTTCTGTTAATAGATCTACTTCTCTTTAGGAAAAGGATAAGAAATTTAGGGAGTCCTTTTGAGACAGAATATTTTATAATGGACTAATATTCAATGGTCTTTAAAATCTTTTAAAGCATGTGTATACAAAACACAAGGTTTTCAACAATGATAAAATTTCTAAATACTTGTATGAGATGCTTGAATGCATTGTTTTATATATATTGCAAAAAGAACAGGTGAGGAGATCACCAAAATTATTTCTGAATGCTATCAAAAATAACCAATTCTATCCCTTTGTATTAACTCAAAACCCACTAGTCTTTTATATTTGTCTTAGAACTATATTTATTCAACTTATTTATTTTTTATTTATTTATTTTAAATATAATAGTCCTTTTAATAAGAATGGTGATACCAAGAAGGGAGGTTACTAAAGTCTGAAGCATTTTCATACAGGAATAAGCATTAATGCTGATAACTTTATATGGTGTGAGCTAATAAGGATGTTACTTGATTATAAAATACTTATGGTGAAGTAGTCAACTTTTAATTTCCTTTATATAAATCAAGGTGAGCCTTTTATGTATTTTGGATGAAGTTCTAACTAAAGGTGAAACATACTAAAAGAAAGGAATTGAAAAAAAGAGAATTGTTAAAAGGGTGATTTTCAGCTCCAACTCTGGGTCTTCTTCAGTTCCATGGAAACAGGTTTAATATGGCCTAGTCTATATCTGCAAGTGAAGCTGTAAACACTCTGATTTCGAGTGTGCATGTCATACACTGATATGCTCAATTTGGAGGGCAATTTGGTCCAGAGAAGTCTTTCTTGTCTAATCTCTATTAAGTTAAATTTACTTAAGCTATATAAATTAGTCACTTGGTTACAATTACAAATTCTCTTATCTGCCAAAATTTTAATTTATCTGTTTAGGTTTGTAAGTAGGGATGCTAACAACTGGAAATAGTCTTTCTTTAAGTAAATTTGAAAAAAAAATTGTACTGCTTTTAGGCCTTAATTTATGAGAGAAAAAACACAAGTATCCATAATTATACTCATTTAATGAATACAGCCTTCAGAATACATTATCTATCTTTTTTTGCCATGTGATCATTGTGTCTTTTGGTGGGAGTTGGTTTGGGATTCATTTAGTTCAGATTAGTTTAGTTTTGTTGGGCTTCTAGTAATTTTTTCTGAAATCTCACAAACTATGAGAGGCTGAACCACAACGTCACTGCATTTGTCACTAACAGGCACAGCATATGTGCTAACACTTTGTTTTCAAAGTAGCAGTCCTGTGATGTTTCTCAAGTGATTCATTCCAGCCAGTGTCAGAATATCAGTGCTGTCCTTACTTCTTTCTATTCTGACTATACAGATATATAGCTGCTGACATAGGAAAATGAGAGAAACAGAATTTTCACAAAATGCTTCCCAAATATACTTCCTGACAATAAGCAGGTGAAGAAGAGAGATCACTGATATACAGAAGTGTCTCATAATGGCAGCATATTGTCAAAAGAAATGTTATTTCATCTAGAATGTCTAAATTTATGACATAGGGACTAGAGTAAGCACATTAGATAAGATGTATGTGATAAATAGGAGGTACTATGTGAGCTGTCTGACTTCAAACATTGCAAACCTTCTGCCAAGTTGCAGCGGGGCTGTCCACTAAAATGTCACTGCCAGGCACATAAGTCTATCCTGTTGAAACATCAAACATCTATTGGTAAGGAAAAAACCTGTTGTCATAGTCTCTCTTCCCTTTTCCCTCTTACTTTCCTCTGATTTGTGTTTAGAGCTGGTTGTCATACAAAGAGGTCTGGCCGAAACAGTTTTTACAATAACTCTCAAATGGGACTGGCAAACAGCATTAGTGCAGAATTTGATCTAGACAAACCTTCCTTTATGCAATAGCTGGGCATGAAACGTTAAATGAAAGACTTTCAGGAGACTGCTTCCGTGTTCTTATAACTCTGCAGCATAACTTACAGGGATGAGACAGCACTGATTCATAGCTGATAAATGAGCTATTGTCTGAGAAAGCCCCAAGCATATTGAGCTAGGACTTGCTGAATAGTCCAGATAAAGAGGAGTTCTAAGAGGACACTCTAAAATTATAGCCATAATAAATAAATGTTCATGATTAACTCACATAAAAAAGGTTTTGTATGTTACACCACATTTTTAGAATCTTTGTGCATAAATAAGATCAAATACTTAAAGTAGTTATACTATTCAATCTACCCAAGTCCAAATCATAAAGGTCAACCTTGTAAGCTTTTGCTGTGTAAAAAAAGAAAGCAGGGATAAAATTGAAAGAAATATTAATTAAAGATGATACAGCATCCTCAGAAATTAGGAGGTCAGCCAGTATCAATATGCTTCTCATTTTCACTTAATATATTAAGACCTTAGATCAAATAGGAATGAAATAATAATGAAAGACTAAACTCAGATGCTTCACTTCCTTTTGCTGAATCAGATTAAGTCCTTTATAGACAGATCTACAGATACGTATAAATTTTAGGCAAAAAAAAAAAAGTTTTCTCAAAAACACAGTAGCTAATACAATATACACAAAAGCTAAGTGGGTTTTTTTTTTTTTTTTTTTGGTTTTTTTTTTTTTGGGTTTTTTTTTTTTTTTTTTGTGTGTGTGTGTGTGTGTGTGTGTGTGTGTGTGTGTGTGTGTGTGCTATCACCAGTTTAGGCAGGTACAAACATATGTTTAGGGTAAAAAACATGTTTATAAGTTCTGTACTGCTAAAATGTCCATAAGGTAAAGGTCAAAGAATATTTCATTCCCTGCTGAGCAAATGGTCAGGAAGCACATTTGTCTGCATTTCCTGTCATAACAGGAAGAGTGTAACTTCTTCCTCTCCACAATGGCTTCAGTTCTGCTTCCCACCTCCAGCTTTCTCCCCCAGGGCTTTCTAAACCATTCCTTGCAAGACAGCAAGACTGTGCCTGTGTCTGCACTATTTTCCAGCTCTGCTGTGTTGGCAGATGCCTCATTCATTACTGCACGCTCTTCACTTAGGCGTCTTGCTCACACTTTAAATTAAAAGTATTTTGACCTAAATATTTACCTTATGATAATTCACTCTAAATTATGCTCAGAACATCAGCTTGTAATACAAATACATTTAACCTTAAAATATTGCATTCAAGAAATTCATGGTTCATTTCAGTAGCTCTGTTAAAGTTTTACTTCTCAGGTAGTCAGGAATAACATGAAAAGTATTGCCAGAATTGTACGTATCTCCACAAATTAGAAGTCTTGAAAATTTGGGGTGCAGCTCTTTTCTTGCAGAAACCTAACTTTATCTCTGAAAATCCAAGGCCAATGTCTAATTTTAATGCTATATTTCAAGTATATACCTGTATGCAATTTAATATAAGCAATTAATAAAATATACAAAAGATAAAAAGTGTGATGTTTAAGACAAAGATTAATTGAACAAAAATTTGCTTAGGTGAGTAGTCAAGTAGTTTTCATGTGAAAATATTTGCCTGGGGGCAGGTAGGGAAATTTCATGTCTTGGATAAAATGAAGATGCTCCATGAAGGAATAATGAAAATATAAGTAAATAGGTGGGAAAAAATGTTTTTTATCTATCTTGTGCTCAAGTTAGAATTACTATTCAAGGTTCTTCACTCTTTCTACATGGAAGCTTCTGACTCAGACAATTGTCTCTTACCCTTTCTTTTTAAACAGAGCTGAAACACAGACAAAAATAGATACATGAGGCTGAAATTAATTTCGAAACTAGCAGCATTATGCATCAAAGTCAGTAGAACAAATCTAGGTCCTCCTGCAAATGGTCATTTCCTTACAGGATATTCTTCCCCTTCCCCATAACTTCACTTTAATATCTGCTTTGATTTGTTCTCTATTGAGCTGTTAACTCATTAATTCTCATCTTACAGCTTTACAGATTTTCTGAAATTAGAGAATGGTAAAAAGCCTGGAAATAAAAAAGTTAAACAGCAAGTGTTTGTTACTGTCATATCCTACAGATTTACACAGATCTGATGCTTTAAAAAAGGTGTCTCAATGTTAAACACCTTAATTTTGAAGTGTACGCTTACTACAGTATTTAATAATAGTTTAGCCCCTGGCAGCTCATTAGAAATTGAAAGAAATGAACACTGTGCAAAATCATTAAATATGACAAACTCAGTTATAATTGTGACTCTTCAGAAGCAGGAAAAAATGCAAAACTAATGAGCAAGAAAATCATAGGGACAAAAAATGGTGCATCACCCTGTAAGGCTTCATATTTCCTAATACTAATTAGGAAAAAAAAAGAGGATTAAATGAAATGGAGTATTCCAGACCTAACACCAGAAAATCATTGGGTCAATACACCCTCATTCGTGGGTCAATGTTCCTCTGGATTTGGCTCACGGACCATGGATTTAACGAGATATTTTGTGAGGTACCTTGTATAATAGTAAAGCAATATAACTTATGCCATCACACCTATTTATTTTAGGTCTGGAAAGCCCTGTCAGAATAGCTGCAAAAAGTTTCAGATGGTAGCCATCTAAAGCAGACTACAAAAGGCTATCATAAAAACTTACAAAATATTTCACACTTATAAAGAAACCAGAAAAAATACAAGGACTTTTCAAAGACAGAGGAATGCAATTTTTCCTTCATGTGTTGACCATTCAGCAAAGGTAGCTGAATTATTTCTTTCAATTAATAAAACACATGAAAATAAAGTCCACATATTTTTTCCAAGTGACCTCCCTCTTTTTTTAATCAGCCTAGAAATGTTACCAGAATCCTTCTCCATTCTACTCAGTTGAAATTCTGCAGAAAGAACTTGGAGCAGTCAGGAACTTCTAGCATCGGATATCAATGCTAATATTTTTGGCTACTGATTCTGCTAATGGTGCGACTAATATCATGTAAGCGGTCACAATCTATTTGAATGGTCAAATTGGTTGGCAACAAGGTTAGCACAACCTTGCTGAGCCTGAACAATATTACCAGGGATTCATTCCACTTTCATGAAGACTATATTATTCAAGAATTATCACTAGAATAAAAAGAAAATATTTGGTCACATTGTCTGCTTGTGAGTTTTTATTTCAATTTAATGCTAAGGTGGCAACCAAACTACACAAAATACGTGAACATCTAATCTAGGCCTGGCAGTTATTCATCCTCCTTCTACATGTGTCAAAAAAACAGGGAAAGGAAATTCTTCAGACAGTCTTCTCTGAAACTTTTCCAACCGAAGAAAATTCATGATCATCCATAGAGTCAAACATTCTTGCCGTCTTTGGCATTACAAGGTATCAATGAAGACTAGAAAAATATAGCAAACTTGCAGCCCACAAGAAACAACATTGAATTAATGACTCCTCCCAGTTAAAATACTGAATTCTGCACTCACTAAAGTCAATGTGAGAACTCTTAAGCAGTCCAGGGTAAAAGACTAGACCTCTAATGACTGAGTTGCAGAAGTTTTCCTTTATCCCCAAAAGTCAAAGCTTAAAATAATTTTTGGGAAAGCACAAGTTGTATCCTCAAATTACACATTACTGTGAGATTTGTAGCCATAAATATGACTCCGGATCATTTAAAAAACTTATGTTTAAAGTTTTAAATAAAGTTTTAAAAAACTTTATTGCCAGTATGGTCACTAAAGTACACAAATCCAACCAACTAGACTTGCTCAGAAAAAAATTATCTTGAAGAGAGATCAACACTATTTTTGTCCTTCCCAATCCACTCATACAAGCACTTTGAAGAACAGGGGAGTTTTTACTATAGCAGATAGTAGTGTGGAAGAAAACAGCCATTCCACAGAGAGAACAAGTACACCATTTAATGGTTGACATAGAGGAGGCTGGGAAAGTGATGGAAAAGCAAGGACAAGAATTTTGCTCCCTGGGCCTTGTAACAACTGAAACCCATTTGCAAATATTCTGCTTTCCAAATAGATTACCTTTGTACTGGGAGAGGAGACAGAATTATAAAACTACTGCTATAGCTCCTCATTTGATATGTGTTCCACATATTTTTTACTTGCATGTGTCATACAGCAGGAGGATTTATGAAGGATTTATGTGCTTGAGAATAGCTGAGGATGCACCATCCAGGTATATCATATCTAACATACCTTGTATTGGCAAACCACACTGTGTTCGAATGTAAGCGACAATAAAGCAGTTTCTAGTCAAACAACTTGCTGCTGTTCTTGCAAATGTTATTTGGTGAGGTATAAGGCAAATATCTCCATCTGTAAATGGAGCTACATATAGGCTTTGTGGAACTGTGCTTGAGCTGGTGTCTTAGCTTCACTAATCAAAAACTTTTAACCATTTTTCTTCTGCTGCAACCTTTAATATTTTTATATATTGTGTATACATAGTATATAGTGTGTGTGTGTGTATATATATATACACACATATATTTTATTTATTGTATGTATATTTGAATGTATATATATTTGATTGTATATATTTGTGCAATCAAATAAGAAGACAATATAGGAATATAAACAAGGTAATATTTTAAGATTACTGGAAGTGTGCAACAAATAAACTGATGCTGCTATGCTCAAGCAGCAATACCTCATAATATTTTAAGAACTGGTGAGGTTTGTGAAAGAGTACGTTTCATATAAATGGTTAAAACAACAATCAGCTGTTATGAAAAATACAGTTGTATTTAATCACATATATTACTACAATTAAATAGCCTTATCCCACAGTCCAATGAAACAATGAAATTCTTTTCATTTGCTTCATTAAGCTTTAAATTAGCGCACTAATTGCAAGATAAAGTCACTAGAAATACTTTAAAATTTTTCTTTAATATTTTAGTAGAAATAGGAGAAAAGTAGAAAGAAGCAGAATCAAGTCAGTTTTACAATATGGAAAGTAAAATAATGTCAGTCTACACCTCCAGCCTCACAGTGGCTAAGCTACATTAGCAAACATTGAATTGGGATTGTTCAGCCTGCAAAAGAGAAACTGGGGCTTAACTACAGGCTTCCAGTACCTGAAGGGAGTGGAGTCTACTAGAAAGACGTAGGGGAACTCTTTACAAGGGCATGGAGTGACAGGATGGGGGGGGAAGGTATTTAAGCTGTCAGAAAGTAGGTTTAGATTAGACATTGGGAAGAAATTCTTTACTGTGGGGGTAGTGAAGCACAGGTACAGGCTGACCAGAGAAGCTGCGGCTGCCCTGTTCCTTAGAAGTGTTTGAGGTCAGACTTTGAGCAACCTGGTCTTTTGGAAGGTGACTCTGCTCATGGCAGTGGAGTTGGAACTAGGTTTCTTCCTTCCCAAGCCATTCTGCTGTTCTATGAGTCTAAGAAATGCTAGTGAGACAAACTCTTCCTTCGCTAACACTATAGTTGTTAGTATTCTAGGGTTACAGTTTTATTCATAATTATTAGTTCTGAAAGCTGGTTCTGGAATTCTTGAAATTCTACTGTGAATGATTTGAAGACCACCTGTCTTTCTTTCTTTCTTTTTTTTTTTTTTTTAAATATATTTAACCACTTTAAAGATCTTTTTGACAAAACTGGGGCCAAAATCTCTGTAAATACTATATTTGAGCAAGGAAGTGGAGATTGAAGCTGTTGTTTCAACTAATGTTATGAATGACAGTATTTTGTGGTATCATTTACAAAATAATTCAGGCTACCTTCAAAAAGAAATCGTAGCATGGGCAAGTTTCAAACTACTACTGACTGAATATTTAATAATCAATTCAATATTTCAAATCCAATTTCAGCTCCAAGCTATTAGACAATTAAAATAAATATGATTATATTTCTGTATTGTTAGAATTCTTTCTTTTTAGCTTGTCTCACAAGAGCAGGCAATTCTTGTTGCCTGTTCTTGTGAGACAAGCTAAAAAGTAATAATAAGAGTAAACAACTAACCAGCAGTAAAACTACTAACACTACAAAATTTAAAAATTCTTATAAAGCATATTTAAGGACTATAATTTGCTATTATGCTTATGCCAAGTTTCTTTATGGCTTTATAAAATCCTCCATGACTATCAGCTTCTTAAAAAAATCCTTGAATATACAAAAAACTTATAGTAGTACTACTATATTAACAGTAACCCAGTATCAAGTTATTAAAAATAATTTACTGAAGATTATTCCTAAATTGCAGCCAGGTGTATGAAAATAATTATATGGAGAGATTCTCTCAATTGTGGATCTCCAGTTTCAACAATAAGTCCAGATCCATTCATTCACATCAAATGAAAAACAGCACAATTTTCATCAATATTATTTGAAGAGATCAATTGTTGAATTTTATTTTTGTGAAATTTATGATCATATTTTAACTAGCAGAGATAGTGTTGATAATATGTGACAACTCCCTAGACATTTTATTTAAACCAGAGTTAAAAATTAGTAAGTCTGCCTAGTTGGACCTATTTAGCCAATATTTAGCCTTAGCTAAATACAGATGGTCACTTGGTTTTATAACTACAGTGTGCTAGTATTATTGTATGTGGTTTTTAGAATGACTTAGGCTACTCAAATTCTTAAAATTCAGACAGAAAAAGAGGATACTTTTATATGAAGCAGTGTCTTTTTTATATGAAGGAGATGAAAGTAAAGACACTGCAAATGTGAAGGAGCACAAATAATTGGGATGTCTGAATTTAAATGAAAGTGCTCATATTAAAATTTACTCATAATAGTTCACAAAATATGATACTAAAAACCTGTGTCCTGTAGAAACTCACAGGTGTGCTTAATCATACATATTCCAGACTGAAGTTAAAGCAAGTAAGTAGAGCACACACAGCAGTCTTTATAGAATCAAGTTCTCAAGTAATAACTTTCTAATCTGTGCATGTTACTGACCTTGAAGACACTGTGTATGAGGTTTCAGGTTGTTTACAAAAGTATTCTTTCTTTGATAGTCTAAAATGCATTGTGTATATGTATACATATATGTTTGTATATGCACAGGTACACAAACTTATCAACTTTTTTATAATAAGTCACCTTTTAAACACAATGTGATGCTCAAGTCAGGTATTTTCACAACTCACCTGTCTGTTACGTTCATCCATAATCCTTGTAATCTGAATCTTTTTTCTCCCCATAGTCCCCGTTTTTTTTTCTCTCCTTCTTCCTTAAAATTACGTATTTTTCCCTTCTCTTTTATTCCTCTTTCCTGTTTCCTCAAAACAAACCTCCTTCTTCAGCACTTGCACTACTCAGTTCACAGTCCCCTGCATCCGTTCCTGCTGAACACAGAAAGGAAAATCAAATGTTACTATGAAATTGATAAACAGATGGAAGTAATTATATGGAGCTGACCAAGCATCCTCATTATAATTTAGTGTACAAGTAAATTTTAATGAAAATTTACTACACCTATAAGACAAGTAATGCATGGAGGAAAAAAAAATATTCAAAGGCTTATTTTTATGAAAGAAAACACCAAACACAAATATATCAAGAAATAAAGAAAAAGTACACATTGTGAAAATTCTAATGGAATTAAGTGTGTCTAATTTTAAATATCACTCAGTGCCTGTCCTGGTTTAGGGACAAATTTGGGAGAAAACCCCTGAATAAGATCCCTCTGGGAAGCAAACCAAGTGGCCCCTCCCTCCAACCGGTCCGGTAAAAAACTTCTTTGGAGAAAAGTGGAAAAAACTATTTTACTTAACAAACAAAGTGCACACAAGTATAAAGAATGAATAATATGAAACAATAAAACCTCTCGTTCTGTAGTGAGATGGCAAATTGAGAAAGTCCTTGCCATGGGTGGAGCTCGGCTCTCTCTCAGTCTCTCATCAGTCCCAGTCCCTCTGGCGCTGCTGGAAAATGCCGAGGTCCAGGCCCTGGTGGGATGCAGGTGCAGCCCCCAGTGCTCCCCTGGGTTTTCAGTCCAGAGCAGGTTTAAACAGTTCCAAGAAAAAGGAAAAAAAAAACCAGTCCAGGGAACTTCTCTGCCCTAGCTAGCTAAAAGCAAAAAGATCTCTGTCCTGCAGTCTCTCCAAGCCTCTGCCGAACACCCCGTCCGGAGAAGAATGTGGAGGAGTCAGGCAGTTTTCTCAAAACAAACTCCGCGCTTCTCCTTGCTCTTAGAACCAGTCTTAAAGGCACAGGACTCAATATACAGCACAAACAGAACAGACGATTGGGGATACAAGCATCATAAAGTTACCCTACCTTATCCCCATATTGTGAATTTACCAAAACTAATATATATACTCTAGCTCTACACACACGTACATCTATATAAAAACAATATGCAATATACAGCTACATACAGTGGCAGTACCCTTCAGCACACAGTGATAGTTACACATGGTTTTCACCCAACAATCAGATCTCCTTGCAGTACACCTCATGTGGTTCCATCTTTCTGCGTTACCCGCCATGTGCAGCCTGTTCCCTGAGCAAAAACAATCCCATGGATGGGTTTGTCTGTTCTTGAAGCACAATTAATCCAAACTATCTTCCCTAACAGACCTCTGACATGTACTACTGGGACCTTCTCTCCGTCTACTGTATGTAGGGGCTCAGATTGGGCAGGGCCTGCTCGGTTGGTGGAACCTCGGGTGTTAACTAAGCAGGTGGCCTTTGCTACATGCTGCTCCCAATTTTTGAATGATTCCCCCATCCAGTGCTTTCAGGGTGGTTTTTAGCAGTCCATTGTATCTTTCTACTTTCTCTGAAGCTGGTGCATGATGGGGGATGTGGTACACCCACTCAATGCCATGTTCCCTAGCCCAGTTATTGGTGAGGCTGTTCTTGAAATGAGTTCCATTGTCTGACTCAATCCTCTCAGGGGTACCATGCCTCCAAAGAACTTGTTTTTCAAGGCCTAGAATGGTGTTATGGGCCATAGCGTGAGGCACAGGGTAGGTCTCCAGCCATCCTGTGGTGGCCTCTACCATTGTAAGTACATAGTGCTTACCTTGACGTGTCTGGGACAGTGTAACATAATCAATCTGCCAGGCTTCCCCATATTTATACTTGGACCATCGCTGCTATACCATAGGGGCTTCACCTGTTTGGCCTGCTTGATCACAGCACACGTCTCACAGTCATGGATAACCTGAGAAATACTGTCCATGGTTAGATTCAGCCCTCAGTCTCATGCCCACTTATAGGTGGCATCTCTACCCTGATGATCTGAGGCATCATGGGCCCATCGAGCTAGGAACAACTCTCCCTTGTGTTGCCAATCTAAGTCTATCTTTGACACCTCTGTCTTTGCAGCTTGATCCACCTGCTCGTTGTTTCGGTGCTCCTCATTAGCCCGACTCTTGGGGACATGGGCATCTGCATGACGGACTTTGACAGGTAGCTTCTCTACCCGAGTGGCAATGTCCTTCTACTCATAAGCAGCCCAGACTGGTTTTCCCCTATGCTGCCAGTTGGCCTTTCTCCAGTTCTCCAGTCATCCCCACAGAGCATTGACTACCATCCACGAATCAGTGTAGAGCTTTGGCTACTTCCCTCTTTCAGTAACGTCCAGGGCCAGTTGAACAGCTTTGAGCTCAGCGAGTTGACTTGACCCACCTTCTCCTTCAGTGGCTTGGGCAACCTCTCGTGTGGGGCTCCATACGGCTGCTTTCCACTTTCGTTTCATCCCAACAAAGTGGCAGGAATCATCAGTGAAAAGAGCGTAGCGTGTTTCTTCTGCTGGCAGTTGGTTGTATGGTGGAGCTTCTTCAGCACATGTCACTTGTTCCTGCTCCTCTTCATCCATGAGACCAAAGTTTTCACCTTCTGGCCAGTTTGTAATTATTTCCAAAATCCCAGGGTGATTCGGGTTTCCAATATGGGCACGCTGTGTAATGAGGGCAATCCATTTGCTCCATGTGGCATTGGTGGCATGGTGGGTAGAGGGAACTTCTCATTTGAACATCCATCCCAGCACTGGTAGTCAAGGTGCCAGCAGGAGTTGTGTTTCAGGGACTACTACTTCTGAGGCAGCTTGAACTCCTTCATAGGGGGCCAAGATTTCCTTCTCTGTTGGAGTGTAGTTATCTTCAGACCCTTGGTAGCTTCAAATCCAGAATCCCAGTGGCCGGCCCCGAGTCTCCCCAGGCACCTTCTGCCAAAGGCTCCAGGACAGGCCATTGTTCCCGGCTGCTGAGTAGATCACGTTCTTCACATCTGGTCCCGTCTTGACTGGGCCAAGGGCCACTGCATGAGCAATCTCCTGCTTGATCTGGGCAAAGGCTTGTTGCTGTTCAGGGCCCCAGTGGAAATTGTTCTTGTGGGTACCCAGGTAGAGAGGCTCACAATCTGGCTGTACTCAGGAACGTGCATCCTCCAGAAACCTATGGCACCTAGGAAACCTTGTGTTTCCTTTTTGTTGGTTGGTGGAGACATCACTGTGATCTTGTTGATGACTTCAGTGGGAATCTGATGCCTTCCATCTTGCCACTTTATTCCTAGATACTGGATCTCTCAAGCAGGTCCCTTAACTTTGCTCTTCTTGATAGCGAAGCCAGCCTTCAGGAGAATCTGGATGATCTCTCCTTTCTCAAACACTTCTATTGCTGTGTTCCCCCACACAATGATGTCATCGATGTACTGTAGGTCCTCCAGGGCCTCACCCTTTTCCAGTGCAGCCTGGATCAGTCCATGGCAGATGGTGGGGCTGTGTTTCCACCCCTGGGGCAATTGGTTCCAGGTGTACTGCTCTCCCCTCCAGGTGGAAGCAAACTGAGGCCTGCATTCTGCAGCCAGAGGAATGGAGAAAAATGCATTAGCAATGTCAATTGTGGCGTACCATTTTGCTGCCTTGGACTCCAGCTCGTACTGGAGTTCCGGCATGTCCGGCACAGCAGCGCTCAATGGTGGAGTCACTTCGTTCAAGGCACGGTAGTCCACAGTCAATCTCCATTCCCCGTCAGATTTGCGCACAGGCCAGATGGGGCTCTTGAAGGGTGAGTGGGTTTTGCTGACCACCCCTTGGGTCTCCAGCTCACGGATCATCTTGTGGATGGGGATCACAGCATCTCGAGTTCTTCTGTACTGTCGGTGATGCACTGTTGAAGTGGCAATTGGCACTTGTTGCTCTTTCACCTTCAGAAGACCTACAGCAGATGGGTTCTCTGATAGTCCAGGCAAGGTATTAAACTGCTTAACATCCCCTGTCTCTACAGCTGCTATCCCGAATGCCCACCTAAAACCCTTTGGGTCTTTGAAATACCCATTTCGGAGGAAGTCTATGCCCCAAATGCATGGAGCTTCTGGGCCAGTCACAATAGGGTGTCTCTTCCACTCATTTCCAGTCATGCTCACATCCTCCACCAAAGTAAAATCTTGTGAACCCCCTGTCACGCCAGCAATGGAAACAGATTCTTCCCCCACATGTCTTGATGGGAGTAATGTGCACTGTGCACCAGTGTCAACTAAGGCCTCATATTTTTGTGGTTCTGATGTGCCAGGCTAACGAATCCACACAGTGGATTCTACCTTGCTAGAGGCAGGGCCCCTCTAAGCCTAGTTATCCTTATTTCCCTGGGTAACCGGAGCTGCTTCCTTCTTCCTCTCACAGTCTTGCCATCTAACAATTCACGCAGCCGTTGTGTCATAGCCTCAGTAGATTCTCCATCCCATCTTTTTATGTTTTCTCCACAATCACACAGGAAGGACCACAGCTTAGCTTGTGGAATGCCTTTTCCCTCTCTATCTAGGGAACGTTTGCGTGTGGTGCCAGAGCCCCTAACTTGTACTGCAGAGATCTGGAGAATGTTCTCCTTGATTTCTTTGAGATTCTCCTCCACCTTGTCTACGAATCCCCGCATCTGTGTTTCTAAAGCTGCGATTCTTGCATGTGTTGGACCATGCACGGCATCTGCATATGTTCGGAGCTTCTTTGCCATATCAAGCACAGTCTCCTCTGTCTCATCCCGCTTCATTATTGCTAAACCAGAGGAGTATTCCTGTGGCTCAAGTCATACAAGTTTTCACCACATTACAGGTGTACATGGTACCAAGTCGGGGTTCCTAGTGTTTAGGTCATCTGAGAAGACCATCACTGCCACTGCCATTTCTCTCAAGCGCTGAATCTCTTGTTCAATGGTTTTCCACTGGGTTTGCTGCATATAGAGATTGTCGGCACACAGATATCTTTGTGCCGCACTTCTCAGGACCCAGAGACTGCAAGAGTGAGCCTCCCTCATAATTTCTTGAGCAATAACTGGATCATGTGACAGGGATCCTAAATTCCTTGCTTCAGTGCCATCCAGAATTGTAGCCTGCAGCATCCCAATTAGTTAGACTAACCAACTAATTACAGATTCATCAGGTCGGTGAGTATAATCCTTTCTTAGGCCAGGAAGGTCCTTCAAGGAAAAGGATTCAATACTATCTCCTGATCTTGTAGCAGTTGGTTGGGCTCCTGATCTTGTGCTAGTTGGTTGGGCTTCTGATTTTGTATTAGTTGGTTCAGCTTCTGACTGTGTATCATCAGTTGCTTCAGCTTCTGATTGTGTGTCAGTTGGTTTGACTCCTGACTGGGTGTCAGGAGGCACTGAGGATCCTTCACCTGAATCATCGTCTACTGGTCGATCAGTTTTGTCCATGTGCTTCTTTCCCTTCTTTACTGCAGCAACTGCTGGTGTCTTAGCCTCACTGTCTGATTTAGCTGCAGCCTGAATAGCTGTGGGGTTGGCTGCAGCCTGAGTGACTGATTTATCTCCCTGCTCCCTTGCCTCTATCTGCTGCCCTACAGTGTTTAGCAGTGTGTGACTCGTTCTAGAAAAGCTATAAGCCATATAGAGGAAAGTCACCAGGTGAAATACCAGGAAGGTGGTGTCTTTAACATTCAAAAGACCCTGAACATTCTCCAAAAGTGATGTAACTGACTCAAAAGAGAAGGAAAGGAGAGGTTGAAGAGCTTCATCCCCTACTCCTCCTCTAACAAACTGGGTGCAATTATTGATAAATCCTCAAAACATGCTGCTGGAACTAGGATGCAGGGTAGGATGAAAAAACCATAAACTGAACATACCCAGAACAAACTCCAGTATCTTTATAAGCTTCCTGTAAACCATAATCACCAAGCCCAGCAAAACAGCTATTCCAATTTGTGCATCCCTAGTGTAAAAGCTGTATGTTAAGGACAATATTGGAGCTATTTCTGGGTAAGAAAACAAACCTAGGGACCAGAAAGGTATTAAGACCTCAAAAAAGCCTAGGAAACAGAAATGCAAAGAAGACTCAATTCTAAGAGACATTAGGAATTCAAGAAGCAACATGGCTACTGACTGTTTAATCCCCACACAAAGGACAACCAAAAATGCAGTTAATAATCAATACAATTTTTTTCCACTCTCTCAGGCCCCGCAGTGCTCGCCAATAAAAGTATGTCCTGGTTTAGGGACAAATTTGGGAGAAAACCCCTGAATAAGATCCCTCTGGGAAGCAAACCAAGTGGCCCCTCCCTCCAACCGGTCCGGTAAAAAACTTCTTTGGAGAAAAGTGGAAAAAACTATTTACTTAACAAGTGCACACAAGTATAAAGAATGAATAATATGAAACAATAAAACCTCTCATTCTGGAGTGAGATGGCAAATTGAGAAAGTCCTTGCCGTGGGTGGAGCTCGGCTCTCTCTCAGTCTCTCATCAGTCCCAGTCCCTGCGGCACTGCTGGAAAATGCCGAGGTCCAGGCCCTGGTGGGATGCAGGTGCAGCCCCCAGTGCTCCCCTGGGTTTTCAGTCCAGAGCAGGTTTAAACAGTTCCAAGAAAAAGGAAAAAAAAAAAAAAAAACAGTCCAGGGAACTTCTCTGCCCTAGCTAGCTGAAACTAACTAAAAGCAAAAAGATCTCTGTCCTGCAGTCTCTCCAAGCCTCCGCTGAACACCCCGACTGGAGAAGAATGTGCAGGAGTCAGGCAGTTTTCTCAAAACAAACTCCGCGCTTCTCCTTGTTCTTAGAGCCAGTCTTAAAGGCACAGAACTCAATATACAGCACAAACAGAACAGATGATGGGGGATACAAGCATCATAAAGTTACCCTAGAACAGCATTCTAATATGAAAAATTACCTAAATCAGAGAGTTAATGAACTGTTATGTATCTATGTATGCTAAGCAGGCCAGCTAATTTATTTCTGAAGGGAAAACAATTTTCTGTTTTGACAGCAGAGGTGATAATTTCCCTCATTGTGCAAATAAGATGGACATTTATTACAGAGTTACTTGATATATAAGAATTTTCAGCTACTTTAAATGCAAAGTTCTTAACCTTATTCTTTAAGAACTTAAATTAGTTACAGGATTACTGAAGATACTTGAAGAAAACACTAGCTCACTTTTCCCTCATTTCATTTTCGTGTAAATTCTAAATTGTTCTGCAAAGAATTTATAACCTGCAAACACATGTTTACATATAAAAACAGATCAATTGAGACAGATGACAATGTTTTGAAGAACATTCTTACTGTTTTAGTAATGCATAAGCTTTACAATACTGGCTCTGTCACAGAGATGAGAGATATGTACAGTATATAAAAATACACGATGCTGGAAACATATTTCACAAAATATTGTAAGTTACATAATTAATTTCTATAATATACAAAGCATTTAAACAATAAAAGAGCCCATGGAAACAGAAAAAAATACAAAAATTACTTAGTCTAATATAAGGTAAAAGATACTTGTTTTTCTCCTTTATAATCTTAATTTATCTTATTTGTATATTTATATACATTTTAAGAGAACAGCACAAAGGTTTTTGAAATAAAGAATGAGAAAAAGAAATCTGAACAGTATGAATTTATAAGTTCTTTTGAAGTTTTTATGTTAGCTCCATAGTGTAGTAAAAATAGTGCCTTGGAAATAAGTAAAATTTTGTAATTTTAAATTTTGTAATTTTAAAATACAGGCTAGTATTTCTTCATTTATCCTAAACTTACAGTATCTCAGCCAGCCTGATAAATTCTCACAATATATTACATAATACTAAACTGATATCCTGGCCATTTAATCCATTTGGCTCTGATTCAAAGCCACTAGGGTAGAAAACCTAGATCTCACTCCTTCTGATCTTCAATTCTCTTTTGATTTTCTCAGCATATATTAAACTTTAAGCTGCTCAACTGTTTTAAAACTAAGGAAAAAAAAAGAAATTAACAAATGAGCAGCCAATCTGAGTTTTTTAGCTAGCCACAATGATGTAATTAATCTGTTGGGCAAAACAAATATTCAAGTATAGTACTTATTATATTTCTGTACATGACTGTCTTTATTTTCTGGATATACAGTGACATTTGTATATCATTACCATAATGCAAAACGCAGAACGTGGAACAATTAATATTGTAAATATAACAAAATACAGACTGCAAAATTTCTATGCTGCTTTTTTTATATCTGAAAACAATTGCTTCTCACTGCTTAAAAAGATATAAAGGTTGATCATATTTTTTCAACAACAACAAAAAGTTAAAACAAGACCAAAACTTTGAAATAAATTTATTTTGTTAATGTATTTTTAAAAGCTTTTTTCCAAACTAAGTTAGGAGACAGTCTTATCTGATTTTCAGTGTTGACAAACAAACCCAGTTTATTTTTAGAACCAGTTTTACATTTCCTTGGATTGGATTTCTTTCCTGTTTTTCCTAGTCTTACCTCCAGCACAAAACACAATTTAGAATGGTGTTTCCCATGCACATGCAGTACTCAAAAGAGTCTGACAGGCTTTCTCTGTAGAAACAAACCCATACTCTAATCCACAGCAAATGAATAAGGAACAACTTCCTTTCCTTTCACTCAGCTGAGGGCAGTGGTGCTGTCTGCCTAAGCACTCTGCCTAAGCTTCTATTCACTGTGGGGCAGAAGGTCAGGGGAGGGAAGATTAGAGCATTTGTGGCTGGTTAGTGAAGATGAGCTGCTCTGCAGATCAAGATGCTGATGCTGAGTGAGTTCAGAAAAAAATCACTTAATACTGAGAAAACTCTACCAGGAAGGATGAAAATCACAGTGGAGAAGCAGTATGTTGAGTCCCTCCCACACACTTATCAGTTCAACATTTAAGACCAGTCTTCAAACAACAACAGCTTTTACAGACTGTTTAAAGTCAGAACCTTAAAATTCCTGTGATCAACACAAAATTATCGTAAGTAATTCACGCAAGACTTGATAAGCAGAATTTTTTATAAAACATATAATTAGGTCATCTGTATGAAATATATAATTTGCAAAGAAACATAAATTTGCTTCAAAAGGCAGTGAGTTTTCTTGCACAGATTAAAAAAACCCCAAACTTTCTTCCTATATGTCCTAGTTTGCATTTTGCTTACTAGTCCAACTTGAAATCAAGTTTTTTAATTTTTTTAAAAAACCCCACCAATTTATGCTTTTATTACTACTACACAAAAAAATTGGGAAGCCTTGGTGTTCCCCTATATCTCTCCTACTTTTACACAGACACAGAGATACACACACTATATATACGTATACATACACACACAGACACACGCGTGCGCGTGCGCGAACCTATCTACGCATAGACTTTCAAATATTATTCTTACTATGTGCTAGCTCATAGTTCGATATATTTTATTAGTACATATATAAAAAAGATAGCTAGACTGAGACCCAACCTGAAATTTAGATAAGTAAATGAAGTAATCTCATGCGAGGGCTACAACCTTCAAATCCTGGTAATTTCCAAGTCAAACAGAATGCAAAAAACATTGGAGACCAACAATTCCCCATGGCTCCTTAGGACTTCCCCAGTGCTCTCAAAAACTTTTGAAAGTTCTTGCAGAACCAAACATTTCTGTATTAAGTATTTAAAGTTCCTGTTAACTGGTAAACCTTTATTTCACTAACATTAGTGAAAATGTTAGTGAAATGTTTCACTAAAATTAGTGAAACACACTAACTAGAAAAGTTGAATGTATTACAAAAGTCAAATAGTACTTCAGGCTTCAATTATCCAAAAGAATCTAAAAAGGAGCTTTGTTGAAGTAGCTCCGCATAAAAGAAAACTTCTAATTTAATAGTACAGTCACATGCAAACAAATTGCATTTAAAGAAACACAGAGTTAAATGCTATTTTTTTATAGTTTTCTGCATTTTTTTTTGCAAAGCCAAGTAGTAAACGCCCCCCCCCCCCAAAAAAAAAAAAAAAAAAACAAAACCCAAACCAAACCAGTTTGCTTAAAAAAAGAGGAACTTAATTTTTGGCAGTCTTCTGTTCATTATATGATTTGGCAAAGGCAGTGTTAGCTGTCAGAAGATTGATCTGAGCCTCGAGAAAAGAGCTCAAGGAAAAATGCAGCAAATCACTTGGCTGCTCCTGACTCTCTTTTGAACACTGACACACCGACATATGCACACACATACACACACATGCACACCCACTATCCCTTCTCTGCAATACAGAAGAATCTTGACAGAATGGCAGGAAGCACGCACAGAGCAGTCAGGGAAGGATATTATGTCAGCAACCACGAACAATAAAAGGTGTAAAGGTGCTTCCTTCCCTAAACTGTTCCAGAAGTGCAAAATGGGAACCAAAACTGTCCACTTCCTTCTCTGAGCAGAACTGTCTGAATCTGCTCTGCTGCAACACCCCAGATAGAGAATCCTCTGAGCAGTTACACCAGGAGAAATAAGGAGTATCAAAACAAACAGTAAAAATATTTAATTTATAAACAAGAAGGCAGCCAGAGAAAAAACAAGGTAAAATGTTCTAGAGTTCATAGCATTTTCTTCGTTGCTTTACAAAAGTAACAAACTCGTCATAAAGATGTCCTTATACCATTAAGCAGCTTACATTTTGAGTGGATTAATTAGGTTAAGACTGAAGAACAAAACTTTTTTTTTATTACGCTGATATAAGGAAGTAAAAAGTCCTATTCCCTTTCTCCTACCATTCTTATCTTGATATACAAAAGTAACTTCAAATGTCTATGAAATATTTTTAGGCAAGCCTGTCTTCTCAAACAAGTTTTGAATCTGTGTCTAAAAATGCGAATGTACACATAATCTACTTTTCTGATGAAAAATAGCTGCAAAAATATAACTGTGAATATTGACAGTGAGAGACACATATTAAGATAAAATGGTCACTTGGTTTCTGTCAAATCCTGACTGACTACGCTCCACACACAGACAAAGACAGCTACACAGTGAAGGAACAGTTGGGCATACTGTATCAATTGAAGACATCACTCATTTTGAGTCTGTCACCTTGAGCTGGATCTATTTTAAAGAAATGCAGAGAAGGGTGAAAATTATCTATCATGTTATCTGACTGAGAACAGCTGATATTAAAGATAGAAGTAGTTCTTTATATTTACGTGGTGGTTTGGTTGCATGGTCATAACTGAAGATACAATTTGGGCCATTAATAGAAGGTTATGATAAAATGATATATGTCATCACCACAGCAATATACCAGTAAAGCAGCAATGGTACAATCTACAGTATGTTTCTCCAGGCAGAAAGCCATGCAAAAATTAATCTGAGTCATCTTAAGCTTTCAAACATCTGTCCACTACACTCTGATTTAGAAATAAAACATAACTTACCCCTATGTGTTTTGATCTTATGGGCAGCCTGCCATATGAAAAGGTTGGAAGAGAGTTAATTTTAATCTACTAAATTTAACTCTCAAGAGACTACTAAAGAGATAGTATGTCAAACCAAAAGATCTGCACATAAAGGAAATATTTGTAACCTGTAACTACCAAGACTTATTATCTTTTCAGTTACCTAACCTGACTTACGACTTATGCCATGAGCTTAATATATAATGGGGAATAATTCCAGGGCAATTAAGTACTGAACCAAGGCAGGAGTAAAATATTCATAAAGTTGCAAACTACAAAATCTTTCCCAATATGTAAATTGTTACTTAGAATTTGAAGAGAAAACTTAAATTATTTAATTCATATTTCAATAATTTTTCTAATTATTTTAAAAACATCTGCTGGACTTCTAAGGTTAATTCAACCTATACTCCATTTATTAGTTTTTTTAATGCATAAAAGATAGTAGAATGTGTTTATTTTAAATCTGAACTTCCATAGGTGTACCTTATTTGCTTGTTTACATTTCAGCATATTCCTAGTATAATGACAATGTAGCAATGAATTACAGAAAAATTCCTCTCTTGCAGCTAAGTTACTGGCTTAATCAATACTGTTATTTTCTATTCCTTGGGGAACAGCCATAAGAATATTTTGCAATGTGATTAATTTTTTAAAATTTGGAATTAAACACTTCTGAAGACTCATTGTGAGAATGCTTCATACAACTGTGGTCTATGTAGTTTATAACTCAAATATATATATATATATATATCTCAAATATATATCAATATATATTTGTATATCAAATTACCTCACAGAGCAAGAGCATGTGCAGCACGGGTGAAAGAGTTTCTTGTTTTGTGAAGTTCCTCTGAAAAAAATTTTGGGGCAAACTAAACATCATCGCCAAAATAGCAGAGAAGATGATACTTCCTAACAGTTGCTCTGTTTCACTGTGCCACAGAGGCACAGTGCTTTTTAAGACTGAGGTATACAAACACAGAATATCTTGTCTGTAGCCACCTCTCTATTTAAGCCAATCCATGCCTGTATGAAAGGGAAAGAGTGACTTTAGCTTATCTTTCACAATACATGCTGACAAACATCCATCCAGCACAGTGGTGGAAGCTTTTATGAATATTGCAGCATGCTATACCAAACCTGGTCATGTTGGTAAAGAACCATGACAGGAGATCAAAATCCTTCCATGTGATCATGGAATCTGCCTCAGCTGATGAGTCATTCCTTGCAGCAGTACACCACAAGAAGCAACCACCAGACGAAAAATGATTGTCTGGACTCCAGTAAAATATATGCTTGCTCTGCTTGAGGAAGAAAGGAAGACCTGGCTAATTTACAACATTTCTGAAGATTGCTAAAATGAAGAGAAGTATATAGCTTATAAAACAAATAATGTAGATACTAATATAGGTCTAATGTAGACACTAATATAGGAAAACAATTAAGTGAAATGTTAGTATAACATTTATACCTGCGAAGAGCCAATTTTAAAACTACAATAATTACCGGGCGGTACACATGGAAATGAGTACCCATCACCCAAAAGAAAAAACAAAATAAAGTAAATAGTTTGAAGAAAAGGTTTATATGTTTATGATTAGGTTCATGATGTACCCTTAGCAGCTAGATGGACATAATGGGAGTCTGAGCAATATATATGTAATAAGATCCATAAGGTATTTCAGACAGCCTCAAGAATAACAGGTTATTTAACTAATAATAAAAGGGGAAAAAAAATAAAGGACTGAAAACTGAATCACCTAATTGGTCTGAAATAGAGACAGTGGCTAGGAATAGGAACCTGACTGAAAGTGGAGTACGGAAATTGGACTACTGCAAATTCACCTAGGAGCCTTGACAGTTTTGAGCTAATAATTTGATTAGATTGAAATATATTTACTAGATGCATAAGAATATCATGAAGGGTGTTTTACAAATTCAGTCTATCATTTAGTGAGCTAAAGAAGAGAAAGCACTTCAGTGGTCAATAGGGTAAGATTTAGCACCTTGTGAGTTGAAAAGGTTGGAGTTACTCAGAATTTGTTCTGCTTGTATTGAAAGACATATTACACACCAGGTAAAACACTAGTGCTACAGTTCAGGAGCAGTCTTAAACACAAAGAACTTTGGAGAGTATTGGAAGAGTACAGGAAAATATAAGATCTCTAGTGTTACGTTATTACATCACCTGAAAGCAGCCTCTGACTGCGGTTAGATCTAGATTTGCAGATTTGTGACTATGTTTGCATGTGAGGAAGTTTGTGCAACTTAAATCCCGCAAATAGCTTTTAAGAATCAGGGAATTATTCCAGGTATTTTTGGAAAAAATTATATAATACAATATCAAATCATTGTCCAAACTTGGGTACAAATGCTTAGTAATGCCAATATCAGTGACAGGCAGTTTTAGATTTCCTCTATTGAAGAACATATGGATTAATTCTAAAAGGGTTATTTCCCAACAGATTTTTGATTACTTTCTGCTTATAATATGCTGAATGTTAGGAAACTTGGTACATGCACTTAGACAATGTCTGTCTAAACTATGGTCAATGATGAGTCTAGAAGCAATAGGTGGAATGGATGAAGAAGGCAATTAAATTTTGGATAAAATGGATGGACTTGTCAATGTCTGTCTACATAGGTCTCGTCTCCTTTGTTTTCATCCAACAAGCTCCAGAGAAATTTTACACACGCTGACCCAGGATTCTCTTCTCACTCAAAGAATCCTCTGGAATCCTCCAAAGAATCCTCCTTTTTCCTTACTGTAAGCATGTGTGTCTATAGTTTAACAACATTGATGACTTCAGCTATGCCAGGTTTGTGGTGCACTGCCACTTCATCTCTGTGAGGAGGAACATCTTTGTTTGCAGAAACCTCATAATCATATTTTGAAAAGGAACATCTTACACATTTGCAAATAAATAATTTCAGGGAGCTTTTAGAGAAAAGAGAAAGCTTTTTGAAAGAGTATTTTTGTGGCATAAATAAATGGAACAAACCATAATAAGATCCCAAAGTGTCTTTAAATTGCAAGCAAATAAATGAATGAGCATTGCTACATTTGGTTCAAAGACTAACATGAAAATTAGGAAGAATCATCTAAGAAGGTAGGAGAAAAGTGTGGATGAAAATACCATAAAACTGGGAACATGAATGTACAAATTAAGAGAAAAAATCCTGAGATGCAAATAAGTTTCTCATTATAAGAAAAAACTCTCACAGAGAACACGCTCTATGGAAACGTTGTCAAGGGGTTAAAGGAATCCTTTCCAACATAATAAAAGTAAGTGACAAAAGCAGCCAAGGTAAAGCTTTATGAAAGTAAAGCTTTATGAAAGTAAACCTGTTTCAGGTTTGTGATGGGAAGTATCTTGATGGGAAAACTGTATATATATGTTGAGGTGGCATAACATTTTTTTCTGAATTGAAAGTGTGGCTTATGGTGTTGACATTTTAAGAGTAATTTGAGTAATGTGCGAAAGATGAAAGAGATAGAAGTTATAGGATTATGCTGGTAAGCATAACTTCTGGTGATCTTATAGTCCTGAAAATTTGGAAAAGAAAAAAGCATAGCAAGGACCTCTATGAGATATTATTTTGTAGAGGTTTGTAGTTCGTGATGACAAGAAGAAGCTGAATACGTAGACACACTGGTAAAGATATCAGCTGATGGGATAAGGAATTCAAACATTAATACCTGATTATGGACATCAATTCTCAAGGCTTGCTGCATTTAGAGCTATAATAAATCTTTGTAAACAAACAATATTAAGGAAATATTTGAGTCACTTATCAGGTTCCCTGCCCTAATGGAAACAACCTATATAATACCTTGAATTTGGCTAGCTACTTGAGCCAAAAATGAACAATGATTCTTAAGCATATCCCTTAACATGGTGCAGCTTCCTATCAGAGAAATGAAGAAATTAAACATGAAACATTTTCACAGATATCCTGAGCCATTGAAATTTCACAAAATCTGTACAAACCTTTGGAGTCCCATGGAATCTCTGTATGCCAGACTCTCAAGCTATTTGATAATATTTTGCTGTATGATAACACATATTCAGGCTTTACATTTTTGATTATAATACCTTAGATATTTTTAAATTTATTTGTCATTATTAGATCTTTTATGATGCAAGCAGCCACCCAAGTCCATTACTCTCCAAAGATGGAAGGAGTTTTAGACAGACATGACTTCAAATTAAGAGATTATTAATAATTTCTATACTACTAGTTTCTATTTCTACTCCTTTTAGCTCATACCAACATGATAACTGCTCCACCACTCGTACTGAGAAAAGAAGTCAGATAAATGTAAGCAGAGTTGGTAACTAATGTAGACTACCAATTTTGGAAAAAATTACCTTTATGTTGTATAATTCTTTCGCTCCTCAGTGTACTCCACATTGATCCTTTATTTTCAGCTATAGAAGCTGGAAAATGAGATATATTATCTCTGCCCGGAAATAATTTCTGTCGTGTTAGACCATTTCAGGTAAAACTATACTAAAACAGAAACAAAATGTTGGTTTTCTTATAGCTTAAACCTAACCACATAACTCACATTTAAATACCTTTATTAGATTCTTAATGCAACTTCAGATTAGTATACCCTTCATCTGGTAATATAGACACAGAGATGTTTTGATTTTCTTTTTTTTGTATACTCAGTTCTATAAACACTTTTTTTTTTTTTTTCTTTAATTCTGTCCTTTCCAGAAATGTCAAGAATTAAATATAATTCTTCTGAAGTGTAGATTGCACAACACTGTGGCTAAGCTGATAACAATTCATTCTTTTTGTATGAATGGCAATATGATGAATATGAGTATGAAAACTATGACACTCCCTGAACACAACTGTTTGCCCAGAGAGAGCTGTGTAAAATGAGAAGGGAGAAGGGAGGAAAAGCAAACAAACAAACAAGGGAAATGTATCAATCTTCCCAATGACCATGAGAATTCAAAATCTTCCAATCCCACTCAGATAATTTTTTTTCCCCCAAGGACAAAAGGAAATGGACTGTATGTCAGGTACATAATAAGGCTAATAATAATAAAAAGAAAACTCCACACCTACATTTCACTGCAGAGAAGTGAGGAACAATATCTATGAAATATGTGTCCTTTCTAATGGCAAAGCTCATAAATTAGGACAGGTTGCTTCTGTTAAACATACAAAATACAGACAATTTATGTAGAACACACAAATTCAGAATGGATTTGCTCTTAAGAAGAAAAGTACAGTGGCATATAGTTGTCAGTATAGCAACTAAGCACTTACAAAGAATTTACAAGCCACTTGATAGGAAATAAACCTTGCACATATATTGCCTTGTGCCTCATGCCTGCAATTCTGCATGTCCAGGATGAAGCATCTGTTGGAGAAACAGAAGGTTCTGGCTACCGAGAAATAAAATATGTGGCCATATTTGTTAGTGTTAGCCTGCCATAAATCATTGGCTGAAGCTATTAGCTTTCTTCCTCCTGGCTGCACCTTGACAAGAAGGATCTTTCTATGCTAGAGTATACAAACTGGATTTCCAGTGCTTTGGAACTAGGAAAATGCATAAACAGATGAAGCTGCTTATAAGAAACTAAAGATAACATGGAATTTGCTGTGTCAAAAAGGTAAAAAGTCTCATGGGAGAAAAAAAAAAGTCTGAAATAACTGGCTTAAAATGTCTATTGAGGAAGAAATTTTCTGTTGTTCTAGCTTAGTGAGATATTCTACAAATTTTATTTTTGTCCTTAGTGATTAAAAACCAGACAAGCAATAGATATATATGTGTTAACAGTATTCACATGAAAGTAGGGAAAGAGAGAAACCTAAGATATACAACACACTGAGGAGTTATGCTGTGATATGATGTAGAACTAAAAGAGCTGCAGCTTTGTATCTGCATTAGTTGCAAAGACATAAATAGCCTTGTCTAATATAGTGTGCTGCTCAACCACATTATAGTTCATATTTAGTTCTTGAAAACTGTGCTAGGTAACTAATTCATACTTTCCACATGTGGATTTGATCTAATTTTTCACAGTATTGGAGTTTAATAGCGCTCACCTCAAGACTTGTAAAAGCAAACTTTCTGTCAAAAGGGATGCTGTTTACCACAGAGGTACATCTGCTATTCTCTGTAACTACAAAAGCCACAAGTGGGCATCACACCCTGCGTACAGAGCCTCAGTAATAACCACTCCATTAGCACATGCTGCTGGATTTATTTCTTATTCCTATACAATGCACTGCATATGGCAATAGCCAATGCAAAAAGTCAACATCCTTGACAAATACCAGAAAACAGACATATTCTTAATTCACAGAAGGAAAATACAGTGAAATTTGCTTGATAGTCTCCATTCTACCTTGAATGGGAATTTTGTTTTTCTAATAGAATCACTGCAAGCATTGCTTATCTTACAATTATCCCAAAAGCATACTGAAAAAGCAAAAACCTAATCAATACAAAGATACATTAACTAAATCTTATTGTGGCTGTGAATGTACATTACATTTTCTCAGAAATGTCATTTTTTAAGCTCTATTGATATGTAAGATGATTTCTGATAAAATATATCCTTAGAAACAGGCAGCTGTGCAGCTGTGGCAAAAGGAACAGGTAGCATAATTCAAAGAATTGGATACAAGGTTGGGATACAAACATGCCTGAGATCTGCCCTTTTTCTGTCAAAAATATTTCATGCCACTTTCATTTTTTACTGTTTCTCTGTTGCAAATCTGGGATAAGGAACTAGTGGATTTGCTCATGCAAATGTTCTGAGTACAGTGAATATTTATTATGCAGTAGAAAAATTCTGAGGGCTATACTTCTCATCTGACATAATCAATAAGTACATAAACAAATAAAGAAGATAAAATATGTTAAAATACATAAAAGCAATGTTAAGGGCCAAGATTATGATAATAAAAATATTAATATCTATACTTAAAACCACTAATTTCAGCAAGTTATCATTACCATGTATACCTAACACATTTTTATATGCATGTTGTAGTAGCTCTATCATCCTTTATGCTAATGTATATCTTCTTGAAATAAAGATATTTGACGGTACTGTCATATAAGGTCCATCATGGTACACAGCAGATACAATTTCCTGTTTCCTTCTCTCTCTTACAGCATCCTAATCAACCTAATTAAAGCTTAGTTCATTTGAAATCTCAAATGACGATTTGTTTAACTCTATCCCACTGTGGTTTTTTTATAAAGAGAATTAAATTTGATCTTCTGACAGCAATTATTAAATGATCCCAACTGGCCCCAATTAAGACACATGGCTCACAGGCCTCAAAATCCAATAAAGTGCCAAACCCTGTCTTTCACATGTATATCTCCCTTTACTTTGCTTTATTTTCTAAAAGTCAACTAAGCTTATGTTAGCAAGAACTGAATGTCATTTGTGGATTATTTCAAGATACAAAGCATCACTTTACTTTCACCAGTGTTCTGAAGTAGGGACAATGCATTCAAAATCATAATTTTGAAACATCTCTCTAATTCAATTCACTTATCTTTAATGATCTTCACTGTGCTGCATATGACCTACATATACTCACTTGTAAAAAACTGCTGACAGCAAGCAGTGACCAGAAAAACATATTAAATATCCATGGTCTGAGTTTTGCACTGCTTACAATTCTCCTTATACATCTCCTCTGTAAGCATTTCCACTTGGCTGTCCCCTCTCCACTGCAGAGATTCAAAGAAATATGATGTTTATGCAGATTCTGAGATTAACCCTTTTTACCTTTAATTTCTGATCTAATTTTTCCACACATGTTCAGTGATAATCTGTGAAGAAATATTCCCATGATTTCACATAAAGGCAAGTTGCCCCAGGATTTAGAATTCATTGATTCTGTAGTACTCAGGGAAATTCTGTAGTACAGGGAAATAGCTGAATTAAAACCACCCTCATGAGACTGAAGTAGCTTCTATACACATCTGGCTCTTGTTCTAAACTTTAACACCTGCTTGGAAATTTAACCCCCATCTTTTCTGTGAAGAACAAATGGGACAGATTTATCTAATGCCATTTGGTTTAGTCAAAGCTGAGTTGTGCAGTGTTCCGCTAAATTAATTGCAATGTAATTGATACTGTTTGACACAGTTTATGACCAGGCTGCTCTCTTGCTATTAAAATATATAATATTTCATATTTCTACACATTCACTAAGTACAGCTTTGAGTAAAAACATTAAACTACAAGCACACATTTTTTGCCTCAGTATTTCCAAGTATCGTCAAAAGATTAAGTACCAAATCAAAAATCCAGCAATTTCCATTGTGGGTTTTTTTTTTTTCTGAATTTCCTTAATTTACATACTGAACATATGTAAAGCATGATTTTCCTTAGTATAAAAAAGATAGAAAGACACTAACATTCAGTGCAAAATTTTCTTTACTAACAGGAAGATATGCAAGTTAATGTAAAACACAATTAGACATGTTTCTTGTTGAGCTGGGAAACACACTTTTTTTTCTTTTTTTTTCAATAAAAAATTAATTAATTAAAGTGAGGCCAACCACTTCTCAAGTAAAATATTTTTTTCTTTTTCTTTAGACTTGCAAATATTACATTTAGGAATTCAAAATTCATTGTCTTCAAAAAGCAGGCAGCATTTTTGCTTGTGGAAATGCTATATGATACCAGTAAACTTAAATGCAATACAGCTGAGAGAGAATTTCTAATAAGGCATTGAAAAATTTGAATATTAAAAAATATTTCAGTAGATTGTTAATTATTTCTCATTGCATTCTAATAATCCCATTCAAGATATTAATTCTAGATCTTTTGTTAAAACCATCAAACCCTGTAACAGATTTAGTGCAAAGAGCTGAAAATATCCTGTGGAAAAAACCTCAGTACTGAGATCAGATCAACCCAGATCCTGCCATTACTCAGCATTGCAGTGACGTGCAGATGTTTGTAGTGGTTTAAGGAGCCAATGGGGGCTGGAAACTCTACATACTCAACTCCAACATGATTGCAATTGAACCTCATCAAAGTAAAAGCTCATAATTTGTCACAGAAAACAGCCAATTAACATATGTTAGAAAAAAACTCCCATAAAGATAATATATGATTAACGATCCAATGCAGCTGACATAAATCAAGTCGGCATTTTAAAAAGAAGTATTAGCCTGGGTTTCTGAATGTTTACATTGACAATGGAGACTGTATTTTAAAAAAAGCTACAAAGAAGAAGCTCCTAGTAATAGCATGTCCTCTAGGTTTGGAGTAAGAGTTTTGAGAGATCAAGTACTAGTTGCAGTTCTGGCTGTTCTGCTATAAATACTTAAGACCCTTGTCAAAACACAATGACTCTTTTGTTTTAATGCTGTTTTAAAATGCAGACCTTCACTGTGAGTGAGGTGGCCTTGATTGATGTACTTTGCTGTCAATACAGTCCTCTGAAAACACAGCATCTTCTTATTGCCACCAAAAATGCTTTGTAAAGATGTGCATTGTAGCCACAGGGCCAGCACTATGATCCTGGCTATTCAAATGCATGGTCCTGAGTGAAACTTCACTCCAGCCAACCCGTTTATTCCATATTTACACTGTTGAAAATGAAATCTGAATGCTCCCCACAACCATAATTTTTATAAAGAGAAAGACTTAAAATAGTTCACACATACACACATGGAAATTAAAACCTGTTGTTTTATTAAGAACACTGACTGTGATGCCTAATCTGAACAACTGTCTTTACTCCTTGTATTTTGCACAATAGTATTTTAATTCTTGAAATACTGCATAAATAAACTGCTGGCTTTTTACAAAGCATTTTTCTTCCTCCTATTATTTAGGATCCCATGTGGCTACAAGTAAACTCCGAAGTGACTTGAATAGTACCTTTTTTGTATGTGTGTGCATATATGAACCTGTGTGTCCTTGCCTTGACATGGTGTTGTAAAAGGAAGTACTTCCTCTTTTCTATTTGAAAGAGATCCAAAAACCCCAAGGTTTTGAAACTCAGTAGTCTGACTGGACATTAGTCAATGTATTTTTAAAAATGCTTCAGTCATACATGGTTAAAAATGGACAAATTTTAGTTGGTGCTAACAAAGAATGGTGTAATGGTAATAACAGAAGTAAAGTGAAATGCAATGGTTTTTAAAGTCCCTTTCTCACCTTTAAAGCCCTTCAAAGACTCAGAAATGCTGTTTCCGTTTATCTTACAGGATGGAGTTTCTGTCATCAGCACAAAGTTAATTCTCTTAAACCAGGATTTATTCTATTGTTACTGAAATGTCTGGTGACTACAAAGCCATGGATTCACAACTCCTGAATTGGCAGACTTTTGAATATGTTAAAACTCTACTTGCTGAGAAGTCAAAAGGAAAACCTAAGTGTTAAAAGCTACTCGTGTGAGCAAGACTGGCTCAAAAATATCAAAATCACTGAAATTTCTGAGCCGTTTACATAGAGCAAAAATGGATAATATTGACATTCCTCACTATGTTAAATTATGATAAAAAAAATCATTATGATTTACTGTCCCTTTTAAAAAACCATTGTGAATAATATTACAATTATGCTGCCATTTTTTTTTTCCTCAGGAGTGTATTCATCGATTCCCAAGCAATCAGTAACATTTTTGATTAAGATCTCAGAAATAGCTGAAAATCCCAAGGCTTCTCTGCTACTGAAAATTCATGGCTTTTACTGTCCCCAACTAATGACAGTAAACTATACAGCCTCAAGCAAGAGAGATTAATTTCAATTTTCCAATGAACAGAAAAAAAGACTGGACTAAATACATTCCACATCTACTAAATTGTTATGTCTGTAACAGAAAATTCACTTTTGGCTAGAGTGAGTTCAAGGTGAGTAATAATATTCAAGGCACAAAACAAGCAGTACTTTACAAATGATACAACAAACAAGAGTCAGATGAGAACTGTATATTTTTTCTCATACTTTTTTACAGTAAAACCACATTTTGGATAAGACAGATTCAAGGTTAGTATGTCTTACTGATAATACATCTGCTTTAAAATTTTCTGCTAACCGTTAAGAGCAGAATAATTGAAACAAGTTTTTAACTGTGTCAGAGGGATTTCCTAGGTTGTAAACTTAAATTTCCTCTCTTTGTCGGAAATAAGAAGATAAATTTACAACCACATCATATATAAATGACCGGTAAGTATCAGTGCACTGCTATTAAATAGCATATTTTCCAAGAAAATGTATCAAATTGTGGCTTATTTATCACAATATATTAAGGTAAGAAACCTCCAGAATTCTCTTTTTTATGTCAGATATAATAAATTATGTATGATGAAATACTGTAAGTACATTCTTTCTGCTATCTACCCATGTTGTACTGCAAAACTGAAAATTATCTGAGTCAGTAATGGCTTCTACTAAATGGAAATGTCAAAAACATGCTATAAACTAAATCAAGATGTTTTTACAATTATTTCAAAATTCAGAATGGTTGCAAACAGAGTTCATGAAAATAATATCCCACTTCCCAATTGCTTCTGTGCAGATAAAATTTTGCTGGAATCTTTCTATTGATTTTTACAAGCTGAGACTTTGGAAAAAAGTTGAGAAATACTTTACTAAATGCCCAAGACCTCTTTAATATCAAAACTGCAGACTCTAAATAGCCTTAACCCACACATCTCTATGCCATTATCCCATTTAAATAAAAGAAAAATATGCTGGTGCTCCTCAGTCTCCCCAGTAAGTCCTCTGGTTGAAGAATTCTGGAGAGGAGTGGAGTTGCCATGATGTGGAAGGCTCTAAATCCTCACAGATTACAGCAGTGTTATACAATAACAAAGCACCACAAAAATTAAGCACAAAACATTCAAATAAAAATATTTCTCCTCCTCTTCCTCCTCCTCCTCCTCTTACTCTCCTTGTGCCATGTTAATACAAAGGTTCTACTCCTGTTTCTTGGAGATGAATTCTGAATAATCAAAGGCTCCATTCTGCAATTTTGCATGAAACAACTATAAAATACTCTGAATGTGTTAAAGAACAAATTAGGACCTTTAACAATTACAGCTTTTGCTGTCAAAATTCCTAAATTACAGAGAATTTTAGGATAAAATTACTGGGGTACTTTGGATACTGTAATGTTATTTTAATCATCCAACATTTTCACATACCAGCTCATGGATTTACTTTTCAACACTAGCACCCTGGGACAAGAACTAGCTGATTTATTTCCCATGTTAGATCTTGTTGCTCAGTTGCCATTTTTTTCTTGGCTCTAATGGATGGAACTGAATCTCTTGCTGAGTTATAAGTTTAGTGTGGTTTTGAGGCTGTTTTTTCAGGTTGAAGTCTTTGCATGTTTGTTTGTTTGCTGTCTGTTACCTTTTGATGCTAGATTCCCAGATAGCTTGTTCTAGTTCACAGAAAAGTTTCTTCAGGTGAGAACCATGCACTAGTCAGTCTGCAGCTCCCACTGAAACCTCTTGCAGGAATAAATAGAACTTGCAGCAAATCTACATGAGGTTGTTTCTGGAAATCCTACATCTGCATGATTCTGTAGAAATAACCACTGAAAAGACACATGCAAGAATTTATGGTATGAATTCAGGTGTGTACAGGTAGTTGTGATTCTTACTGTACAATACCTTGTCTGCTAAAAAACCACGGAAACACGACAATGCACATTCTTTTGCAAATTTGGTTAAGCCCGTACATCACCCATTTCCCTTAATCAGTCAAAAATACACTGATCATGATATACAGTGTCATAGCCATGGTAGGCTGGTTTTAAAAGCACAGCTCACTCCACTCTGGCTTACCAGATTAAAAAAAACAGGAGAGCAGCAAGAAGTCAGAGAGTCTGACTCTACCTGGAACAGATTGTAAGGATACTTTAAAAATTGAACCTTCCACAGACAAAAGCCCATTCTGCATCAAGGCAGATAGGAATATGGGAGAGTAGTAATTTCTTGTTTACACAACCTTAAGTCAGAGCCATGCTCTGCTTCCATGTAAGAAGGTGAGATTAGATGTTCATCTTCTAAAGACTTGTCAACCTCAATCAAAGAGGTGTCAAATACTCTTAAACTGTATGGTGTATGGTCACCCTGATTAATGAAAAAGACACTTCCACAAGTTGCTACAGTCATACCAGAATGTGCTGTGGTCCTGTTGATTCTCACAAAACTAATCAGGGTCAATCAGGGTCAGATTTATGTATTGCAAATTCTTTAGGATAAGGACAGTATCTTCCTCTATATTCCAACAGTGCAAAGAATAACAGGCTAAATGATGGGTGTCTAGTCAAAAGACTCCAAACCTGTACAAACCTGCAATAAAGGTATTGCAACCAATCATGTTTTGAAGGCACTATGCTAACAGAAAATGTGTTACTGATGAATTACAATTAAAATCCTGATCACTGGGAATGGTAAAGATAGCAAATTAATTCTGTAATGATTTTCATATGCCTAACATCCTGGCCAAATTCCATCCTGGATCATTGTTCTGCCATACAAATTGTAATGCAGCTGAAGAAGGCACTCTGCCTTTTGGTTTAGCTAGATTTCATAATATTTTATCCTGTTTGAAGTGTTAACACTTCACTAAGGCTCTGATTTCAGAGTCAGGTGAACTAATGGGGTTCCTTGCTCATATTTTGCTTACAGTAAGTTGTGTATGGGCCTATTTCATATGCAATTAGGTCTTTTATATTAATAGGAATTTCAACTTATCTGAAGTGACCAAAGCCTTTCTTTTTTACTTTTCTAGAAAAGTAACACAGAAAAAAGATGCTTGTAAGAATTTACTTTCAAATTAATGAAGATGTGAACTTTTTGCATCCACCTCCCCCTGAAAATGAAATTTAATATCTACATTCTGATAAAATGGATTACAGCGTGGAGTTTTTGGAAATACCAGCTTATGGATGACTATAACCATACCATGAAAGAAAAAAAAATAATGAAACCTAAGGAATAACAATACTTCATTCTTGATCATTGTCTGAATAAGCCTAGAATTGTCTTCTGAGGCTGAATCTCTGTTGTTTTGTCAAATACCAGCACTGACTTTGAGAAGATTGTATAATGTTTGATACTGGCTGTACTTATTATGCCTGAAATTTATAGCCTGTAATTAATCAAAATAGTCTTCCATTTTCCAAGGTACAGCTGGCAGAATTCACTCACACAAAATAATTCATCATTACATTTTGAATTCTGGTTTGCTGTCAAATTTGTATGAGAATGTAGTGATATATTTGCTTTCTCTCCAAATTTTGGCCATCTTTCAAATTCAATGTGTGAAAATTTTTACTTTACCGGGTAAAAATCATTTTTGAATATAGTACGACCTAAAATTGCATGGAAACAGGGGATATTTTGAGCCTGGTCTTACTGAAAGAAAAATAAGTTGTGAAAAATATGGTACAACATACTCAGTACATTAATCATTAGTAACAAATAACATGTATTTTGGTCAATATCTTATGTGGGATTGATTTTTTTAAGTATTATAAACTTGAATCCTTTGTTAAATTCACAGTGACAATAACATAAAATGTCACACTGGTTTTGACTACCACTGGGACTTTTTACATTTTCTGCAGAAAGCAGGCTCAGTGGGGTTTGTAGCTGTATATAGGATTACATGTGCACATTATGAGAGCAAGATGTGTGAAGGGTAAATATGTCCATTGTGTAGAGATAGTGGCTCATCTCAACAGTGCTGTGCAGCTGTTGGAGTGTGTCTTTTAATTCTTCCCTGTTCATGGAATAATGATTGGTAATAAATGATTTAGTTCTACATCCTTTTTCTCTTCTGTCAGCTAGAAAACAATGAAAAAATTCTTAGTTTGCATTTTAGGAGTGACTGTGTAGTCTCTGTAACTGAAAATCTGATAATACTGTAGTATAACGTTTTGCCCTTGCTGTCTTCAGTAAGTCTAAGATTTTTAAAGATTAGCGCAGCCTTTCAGAAAATACATTCTACAGCTGGAGTTTATTTTTAATCTCTTGCTGCTTATCAGTGATTTGATCTGAGATTATAAAGCAGATTGATACCTTGATCGTATTACAGTTTAAAGTCTCTGTTCTGACTTTTTGCCTCCACGCATGTGTATCTTATTTCCCTTTTGCCTTTAAAAGATAACTACATTAGTTACACAAATGAAAGGGAAATCTCTTTGAAAATATGTAATAATATTCCAACTTTTACATATATTTTAAGTAAAACTGGAGTTTAAACAAACATTATATGCAATATCCTGAAGAGGAGAAGCTTCCACTACAATCATACACATAGAACTTTAAGAAATCAAACAGTTCTGATTTATTCAATAACCTGACTTTTCTGGTGTCTTCTATCTTAGTGTCTGAACTAATGACAATGCTCATGGCACCCCTTCTAATGAAGTGCTCATGGCACTTCTTCTTCTATCCTACCTTTGATAAGGGGAAAAGTTCATCATTTTAGTTCGTCTTAAATAGACTAAAAATATGTCCCTGATGCCAAGTTGTTAATTCTAATGCAACATTCCAGCTTTAGATCACTAAGCAACACAATCCGAACATGTCAAAATTAATAACAGAAAAAGACTTCAGAAGTAACCTTCACTTATGCACTCCATCAAATCCCAGTGTACTACAAGCAGGACTGAGATCGAATGAGAAACGGAAAATTTAAAGTCCTGGGCAGATGCTAGTCCAAATAAATTTGTTCAAGATATGAAGAAAAAAGAAAAAAATATATTTGTTTGGTAAAGGAATGGATTTTTTGTGTCTAGTATATCAGAGAAATTCTTCAAATTCATCCTCTCATAAATATTATCTATGCAATGCTGCCAAGGTCAGGGTCAGCCTGCGTTATCAGCCACAGACTGGTAAATGCCAGACAAGCAAGATAAGATACCTGTTTCTCCTTTCTGTACGGCCTAACAACCAGTTTCTAACTGCATGCTGAAAAACAGGTAATTAACAGTTTTGTTCAAGTTTGAGATAAATTTTCCATTCTGACATACCTCATTCTTGTATAAATTCATACCTATGTAGGGCATAAATCCCAGAAAAGTCACCTAAATATCCAAACAAGAGGGAAAAATAATATAAAATGTTGAATTCTTCAAGGATTATTTGAGCCTTCTCAGTGTGAGTCTTCTTCTTGAACAAGGTTGCAACCAGCACTGAAACACATCTATTATTGGATGTAGTAGTTTTACAGTTTTGATTTTCAGCAGTGTTTTGGGGAACACTGAAAAAGAAGACTGTAATATTTAGCAATGATCTGTAAAATGTGCTATATATCTTTCCCAGTAATTGATTAATATTCTCACTGTGAGCTTCAGGTATAGCATGACTAAGAACAAGTAGTATGTTAATACTGGTTATTCAATCCCTGAACTGTAACAGAGTTATTTCTGTACTTTGAATAAAAATAAATTAACACATCTCTTTTATAAATTTGTATCTAGGGAGAATAAATCATAAGCATGGTATTCCATGATGCCACAATCAAATTTGCTCATAGGAACAAGTGCTATTAAAAACACCACATTCTGCTGAGATTGTGGTTCAAGGCTTAATAACTAAGTTATTCTGAAGACTATCCAGTAATAAGGATTTGTAAATTCCCAGCTTAATAATGTGTAACACTTTTAGATTGTTTCAAGAATTATTTGGGCTAAAAGGTTCCTTGGCATTGACACTGACCATAATCCATTGGAAGACTACTAAAAATAACAAGAGAAAAAAAAATGTTAAAGAAGTCATCAACTTGCTAATCTTACAGAGCAAGGAGTTTTCATTGAAGTAAAATTTAGGAAGATCTAAATGTAATGAAGTTAACTTCAGGTATGCTTGTCAGCTTCCTCCACTTTTTTTTTTCCCTCTCTCCCCTGAAATTAACTAAATTGTAAAATTTGATGTAAGAAGAAGAAAACACCCATCAACTATTTTTTCCCACTTCAGACTAGCTTTCATTTTGATATAATACAGTCTAGAAAACATTCTGAATTGTGTTCATTTAAATCGGATTATTTAAGTAGCTTGCACCCATGAGATAGTGTAAAATTGAAAGGATTTAAAATCATTTAAGAAGACACCATCACATCAAAGTTAGGCGAAGTCTTAGTGGGCCAGCATATGACATGATGAAAATAATTGTGACATTGGTACAACATCCAAAAATAGTAAACTTGAACAAATGCTTAAGTCTTTGCAGTACTACAGCTTGTAGCTACAAACCTACAAGTATGAATGCATATGAAAAATTTGAAGCACTTGATTAGTTTGCTGAGGGCTGCAGAACTCTCCTTGTACCTAAGATTAATTACATATGTAATGGTTAATATAGATAAAATCACAGATGTTGTGTCTGTATCCCAATGAGTCAAGCAAGCCAATGAGAATCTGAAATCAATGAGTACGTGAGAGATGAAAGAACAAATCCTTCATTCAGTTAATAAACCTTTGATGGATTCAAGTTTGGTGCATCTGAATATGGTTCTGTGTTCAGGTGAAAGGGGGTACTATCAGTGCATGGAACAGCATTTAGAGCAACTTGGTAAAAAGTGTCCCAACAAATTCCGCAACACAATTCAGGTTATAAATTATTATTAATTATAAATTATTAGACTCAAATTTCAGACACGGAACAGAAGAAAATAGATTGTCCTGTATAAAGTACTTAATGAATGCCCACAAGTGCAGAATCCACTTGACCTCACTGAAGCCATTACCTTTGGCACCTAATCTAAGCTCCTTCAAACATAGTCTTTTTACTTTATCATCAATGAGGAAAATTAAGCACTGTACTAACATGGCTGAAAACATCTCACCACAATTACAAGAACAATAATAGAAGAAAGAACAATAAAAGAAATACAGTGCATAATAGGAAGAAGAAAGGAATAATTTCTTGGAAAGAAGAGGAATAAAGATCCAAATACAAGTTTTAGAAATACATTAAATGTAAAACAATCTGTGTATTATTTAGTAAGCCATTATGTTGACATACTGCGTAAGTTAACACAAAAAAGTTCATGTTCTTGACATGAAACATGAAATGCCATTAGGAAGTCACTATCCATAACTAAATCAGTAGTATGCTTAGGGAGAAGCAAAATTTCAAGGGAAATAAGGGAAAAATTGACAGAACAAGTCAAAGAACTACTGAGAGGAACTGGAATAAATACAGTCCTAATAGAAATGACACCTAACAAGAAGAAACAGATTTAAAAAATTGGCCAAGAATGTATATTTAGTTTTAATGTTTTCTGATAAGCATATGTGGCTCAAGACATGTTTCATGGGGGAGTTCCTTACCTGAAGGCCTATCACAGCAAAGGACATAACTTGCCAACCTAAGATGTGATGCTGAGATTCCTAGAATGTGCTGTGGGGGTGGTGATATCTGTCAAGATGATATTTGTGGAGGAGTTTTTGCAAATAGCCATTTTCTGAACCATTAAGGATTTCAAAACTAAGACAGCAAACTTTAAAACCAAACAGCTACTTCATAGCAGATGAAAATCAGTGAAGGTACAAGGCAGAGAGGATTGTACTTGCTCAAGACAGGATGGAAGTGTGTCACTGCATTTTGAACAGGCTGCAAGTGACAGAGCTGAGCTGCTGGAAGTCTTTCTAGAAGGAAATTACAATAATCCTCCCTGTCAAAAGGGCATGTGCTGCTGCTGCTATTAGGTCATCACAGGATAAATAAGGGCACTGTCTACATCAAGCACACCACTTAACAGACATTTTTCAATCTCATTCACTACAGAAATCTCCACAGAGAAGAGGGAGATGAACTGGATAAGAATTTTTTGCTACAATTTCTTACTGCTCTCAAATCTCCAAATCAGATTGTAGTGATGTGTAAAAAGAGAGAGAAATCTCTTAAAGAAATCAAATACATGCTGGCAAGATTTGTGCTTTTGCTGCAGCCAAAGCAGAGATAGCTGACAATACTGCCCATGTGAATAGAAGAGCTATATTTGTGAAATCTCTCCCAGCTCCTTATTGTTCAGACTGGGACAAAGTCTTTGATATTTAACATTCCTGCAATAACCACCATGAGCACTCATGATATGATTTTGGTGTTTGCCAAACTAACCTCCAATTTTATCATTACTCTTACAGCCAGCACCAAATTGCCAAAATTGTTGGCTTCTTTCAGAATACCTAAGGTTGGAAAAGGCCTCTGGAGATCATCTCCTTCAACTCCTTTATGCCAGCAAGAGAATTAACATTTGGAATATAAAATATTTGATTTCCTCATGCTTGGGCAAAATAAGATTTTCTTGTATGCTGAACTGGCCTATAAATTGAAAAATATGTTTTAAGTAACAGCACACAACAACTCCTTGTGTTGTAAATCATGAAAAACTTATATATAAATAAATATATAAACCTAAAATAATATAAATTAAAATGTCCATGGCTTTGGTTCATCAGATTGAATTAAGGTTAAAAAAAAAAAAAATTACATCAATTTTTAAAACATTTTTGTAAAAGTTACAAGCATACTATAGAAAGCATATCAGATTATTCACATTTTCTATGAATTATTAGTATTTAAAATATTAAAATTAATATTAAATACTAAAATTTAAGCATTTATCACCCCCCAATGAACAGTAAGTAACTTTCTTAAAAGAGAAAGCTTATGTGATATACACAGTTTATAAAACTTCTGGTAGCATGATTATTAAAAGTAACAGCTTGTACTCCTGTAGCCTGACTGAATTTGAAAGAAAGTTCATAATGGAGTGGGAGAATTAGCTGATGAACTTCTGTCAACTATAGCAATAGCCTTCATGAATAATTCAATATATGCCCCATCCCCTCTATGTCTCAACAGACTAACAGCTGCAGCTCTCAAATGACAAGTGTTATTTTTTTGGAAGCTTCTGAAAATAGTACACTGATTATAAAATAATGTATATAATAAAATTTTCCTTCCTCCTTTTCACTTATGACCTATAGACACTGGTGAAGTTTTTCAGCAAAAGTAGAAATTTTCAAATGGAATTTTTGGAGTTAGGCAGCAGGTCTACAGAAAAAGATGGGAAAAGAATTCAGGTCTTATACTACAAATTTGGTCCTTTATCTTAACACAGTCAACATTATACTCAGATTACTGTGACCCTGATACCTCATTTAGATCAACATTGTGCATGTACAAGCTACAAAACTACACTTTCATAACAGGTACCTTTGTCATGGCTTCATGCAGATGGGAAAAAGCTTTCTGGTCTGAGGCTTTAGAATCTAAAGTTTTCTGTAATGTTCTGTGTGAAAATTTCAGACTTAAAGATGACAGAAAATAGAATGTTTGGTGAATATTCCAATATGGAAAAGAGTTTCTCTTGTGCTAGCAAGACTTTGGTAAATTGAAGAAGCTTAAGGAGAGAGCAATGTAAGTTTTCTTGTGCGACGAAGCCTGTACCAGTAGTCCAGTTTCAGGCAGAGAAATGGCTTTCACAGAATGTCTTCTCACACGTCAAGTCCAAATAGAAACTGTAAAAATCTGCATACACTCACACACACACACACACACACACACACACACACACACACATATATATATATATATTAAGCAAGATAAGCAATGAAGCCAAAACCAGAGAAACTCTACTCAGAAAAAGACCTTTCACAGTAACCAAGCCTTACTGCTTAAAGGAAGAGATTTCTCAGATAACTCTGTATAAACAAGCTGACTGTTTTTCAGTGTTATTATGTAAAAGTGAGTATTTAGGGAAGGAAAATATTAGCTTAATATAATGCTGAAATAGCTACAGTTTCCTGGTTTTCTGAGAAGCTACTATGGGCAGAAGGTCTAACTGAAAGCTATAGTGGACAAAATGTTTTTGATGATACAGACTTGCTACTTAGCTTTTTTTTTTTTTTTTTTTTTTTTTTTTTTTTTTTTTTTTAAATATATGAATTATATATTATTATTTTAAGATAATCTTTCCTTAACCCAGCTTCTGGTTATAGGAAGTGTGCTCTATGCACAAGAGAAGAAAAACTCTCTGCCTTCCATGCCATATATGAAAAATATGATAAAAATTAAGGAAATATTGAAGATTTGAAAATGATCCTACTGACAAGAGATTACAAGTTCCTCAAACATCTGCTTTACAGTCTTGCAATGAACTGTTTCTCTTCTTAGCTTCAGAAATTCCCTGGTTCTTCTTGTTCAGTGCTTGAATTGCCCAGTGCGTCCGGTATGGGCTGACTTTAACTGGGATGCAAATTATTTAACTGAGCATTTGAATAAGAGCTTTAATGGCTTGAATTTTTTTCAGAATCAGAGATTTATGTCTTACTGCTGACTTGTAGAAACATAAGGTAGAGTTATACATTGGATTGCAATTTAAATTGCTATTTCTAATAACATACTGAAGAGAGAAGTTTCATTCCATCACATCAAATATATGTTTTCTACACAATAGAATCTACAAAATCAGAAAGATATAATCTATATTATGTTTTTATCTACTTATGTTTCATATTTTCTCACTTAATTTTTCAAACAAACTAAAGTGGAATTATAAGACCTTGAAAACAACAAAGCTTTCCATCCATTCTTATTTCTACATTTTTTAGATAACAGAAATAAAAAAAGTGGAACAGTTATGGAGACAGTGTGTTTGAAAGCTTAATGACTCTGCCAATTAAAAAAAAAATTAAAACGGTATAAATAGCTTTGTCAATTAAGCTCAATATAAGATAATTTAGAAGTGTTACAACCAAAGACCTGCTTTGTCCTCAGTCATATTAGCACTGTCAATATGCTTAAATTTTCTGAATAACACAAAAAAAGCACACTCAAAATTACAGTATTTTTCTTCAAAATAATAAATTCCTAATTAAAGCAATGTCTATATTTTTGACAAGGACAAATTCTAACAGAAACAGAGGCCATAATATAATTGACCAAATAATTGATTTTTGTATGCATATTTTTTTATGTTGAATATTGTGATGGGATTCAAAATTAATCATTTGTAAGGTATCTCTTGCACTGCATAAATGCCCACAAATGAGATTTAGGCAGGTGTAGCATGACTTTACACCACAGCAATACTGTGCACTGTGTAAGAGTCAGTGGTCAGTTCTGTCTCCATCCAGACAGTCCCCTTCTCTCTTAGACGGGGATAAGTATAATTTTTTCTTGAGTAACATGCTTGTCTTGTATCCAGAGGCAAACAGATTAAAAAAAGGATATGTGTATTTTTATAAAGAAAAAAAAAATCCCCATACAAACAGCGCTTTCACCAAGGGCAGTACTAGCTCAAGCTATCATTACTGCTGAAGAACCATGCAGTATGAATAATACATTTTTGAGGCCAGCTTACATCACAAAAACAGGTTGTTTCTGCTCATGAAAAGTCCACATCTAGCCTGATATAGAGCAAAAATCTCCTTCAGCCAACTAGAGAGGGTGATTCTCACGTTGGAAACATGCTACTGGCAAGGCACTGGAAAGTATTTTAATGGGAAAAAGCCCCAGCTGTTCTACTTCCTTAACAGCAAGAAAATGTAATCTTATAATATTAATTATATCTTATTTTTTCAGTGTATAATCATACATAAAACCGATACCTTTAATGATATCTTCAAGTTATTTATGTTATTGTTGAAATGTAAGATGGGAATATATATAAGATTTACTGACCTATCCTATATATTGGCCTACCTGACGATACACAGATATCTGCATACCATTATTTAAGTATCAATGTTTATCCCTGAAACATCACTGGAAGACTGAAAATCTAGTCTCCCAGTAGACTAGCATTCAATAGTGATGAAAATAAATGGAATACAAAACTAAGTATTCTGTCTTATGGAAATTAAAATCTGCAACATCTGTGAAAACCAGCTATTAGCCTATTGCTTTTCTGCTAGTAATTTTACCAGTTCTCTTAGGATTTTTATTTGTTTGTTTCTTTGTTTCTTTCTTTTTTCCCAAAAAGTTATCAGCTATGTAAAATGAAAAAAAAAAAAAGAACAAAAAACCAAACCAAAAACAACCCAAAAACCCCCAAACAAACAAACAAAAAACCCACAAAAACAAAACAAAACAAAAACATAACAAAACCTGAAATGCCCTTTTTACTTTGTATCTTCTTAGTTTTTAAGTTTCTACACCTGAGATCAGCACTGATGTCTGAAACAGAATCTGAAACTGCTTAAGCTTAATGGAGTTCCATATAGTAAATTTCAGCTTTGGAATTTATCATCTAATTTGTCCAGTCTGGATATGTATAAATTCAATCTTTTTTACCATATCAGATTCCAAGTAGGATCATGAAATACCAGGGAAATGATTTTGAGATTCTCCTGTTTAGATTTAGATCTAAAAGCAATATATTGCTATGCTAAGCTGCAGGGTTGTTTTTTTGTTTGTTTGGTTTTGGTTTAGTTTTTTTTTGGGGTTTTTTTTTGGGGGGGGGGGCGGGGGGGCACTTTGTTTATGTTTCTAACAAAGGAAGCATAATCAATATGCTTAAATTTAAAACAGTGCGTAGAAAACCCCCAAAAAACAACGTTGACAGGTGGCATAATGAGAAACTGTTACATTCTATAGTCTTTCATTTGGTCTTTGCCATCTCTCCTGACACTTTTGAGAAGTGTCAATTCTCAATGTAAGGATATAATTTGTGATCACGGCATGCAAAGCAATCACATGGAGACGAGAGATTTGCAGGGCAGAGTTGCTCCTCAGAGAGAGAGAGAGCCCAAGGCTGAGAGCCCCAGCCTGTTTATTTCATACATTTTTATATGTTTGTGGGTCTGGTTGTGGATTGGCTTCTGGGGTTATCACCCCTCAGCCCAGTGGCCAGACCAGCTGTCAGTTACATTTATTTTCAGGCTAGAAATATGTAAAGAAAGGACAGGGATGAAAAACAAAAGGTTTATTTATGTTCCCATGTGTGAGAAAAGCAAAAACTGCTAATATTGTGCAGAAACTAAAGAAACTGAATTCATCTTATGAACAAGTAGAAGGCTTTAAAATACTCAGAAAAATCAGGGTGACAATAATTTCTGTATTTTTAGAAATGTATTAAATTATCTCTCTCACTTCTCGCTGCCCAAACATTTAATAGGTGTGTTGTAATCTTGGTCTTAAAAGGGTAACAGCTAAGTTATAACAATATTTCTAGAGTTAAACTGAGCCTAGCAATCAAGGCATAGAGGTAGGAAAAGAAATAATCTGAGCACTCTATTTTCTCTGTCTGCTTTTTACATTATATGTGATAATCGTTGCAATGATGCTACTTGTCTCCTAGAAATGCCCACATTAACAAATCCCATCCTAAAGTAATTTTAGGACTAATTAAAAAGCTGACATTATTTCCAGAAACCTTGAAGGTCTAGCTTGTAATACACCTCCCCAAAATACAAAAATACTCCCCTCAAAAAACATACAAAAATTTAAAAAATATTATAATGGAAAACAGTCATCTTTTAATTCAACCTGTCTATAAAATCAAGTGAAATTATGTTTGGTATTCTTACATTTATTTTTTTGATAGCGGAACATGTATAAAAGCACATACAAAGAATTCACTAAAAATACTGTATTTCTAACCCATAATACAGAGGATTTTAAGTCTAGAAAAATGGAAGAAAGACTTTAATTTTATACAGTAGCTGTACATATATATGGAGAAAAAAACACCACATGTTTATGGACTGATTGTTATTACAAGGTCTTACTGTGAAGAGACATTATGACAGTTCTATCTACAATTTAAGGCATACCCAGCAGCATGCAATCACAGTTTGAAAATCATATATATTTGTATAAAACACATACACACATAAATGTATATATATGCACACATATATAAATTTATGTATATGATCATAAGAAACAATTGTAAAGAAAAACTACAAGCCTAGTTAACATGTCACATAATTCCACTGTCCATATTTCCAGATAGCCTTTTTAACTTATTTACCAAAGACGCAAAATCTGCAACTATGTGAAGGACATTAATGTGAATTAAGAGTTGAAAATATAAAGAGGCATTTCCCCAAATGGAAAATGTTTAAAAAAGGATCCCCAAATGCAATCAAAATTCTTTAAATATATTTTATTTATGATTACACACACACACACACACACACACACACACACACACACACACATATATGCAGATATTTCAAAGCCAGCCAAGACACAAGGCTCACTAAAATAGTTTTCAATTTCGGGATTAATGGACTTCTAGCTGTTGAAGATTTTTTTCTTTTAGTTGTGGAATGAAAAGAAGCCAGAGCTGTCAACTCATCTCAACAAAGTACAACTCAAAGAGAAAATTTAGATCAAAATAAAAGGAGTACTGGCAACATTATCTTGTAAAACAAATTCTGTTTTTTAATAAACATGTAGAGTCCCCATACATATTTAATATTAGCAGTTTTTAAATGGCTTAGGCTGTAACCTTAGTAGCCCAGTGTGGAAATTGCTGTTGTCATCCCTGCCTTTATTGGGATAGAGGTAGAAATCAGCAAAGAAGGAACACAAAATCTGTGCTGTTGATTAATTTTTTCTTTGGCCAAGACAGCGAGAAAACCCCATCACCTAATAAACAGTATTTCTCTAGTTAGATACCTTCCATAAAATTTAATTACTTACACCAAGTCTTCCTATTGAACACTGAGAAGAAGGGAAAGACATTCATAATAGTAAAAATTCTTCATTTCTTTCCATCTACCTTTTTTATTATCCTGTTTGTTCATGCTGTTAAGGCCAAAGGTAGAGCTGTTCATTAATGAGAGTTTGCACAGCATCATGCACAATAGGCTCTAATCCAAGTTAGGACCTGGGATCACAATATCACAATAAGTGATAACATTAAGGTTTAGAGTTTTATTCTGTAGGCAATGAAGTAAAAAATTTCATTTTTTTGATTTATTTCTACTCAGCCTCTTACTGACTAGAATTTTGCATGAAAAGGAACACATTATTCCCCTTATACAAAATCCTTTTGTATAATCCACATATATTCCGGATACTTAAGAGTGCACATCTTTGGATGATCAGGATTATTTATAAATCAGAAAATTTGTATTTATATTATAAAATCTAAAAGAAACATTATAATATTGTCTAAAATATTACATTTACTGCGGAATGCCCATAATTATTGTCGCCACTTGAAACTGAGATCTGTCAACATTCTGTGGTGATTTCTATATACATATTGCTGGCAAATTTTAATTTTACAAAGTAAGAATTAAAATGAAAGCTAAAATGTTAAACAACTGGTTAAACCCAATGCAAAGTAGCCTGGATAAAACCCTATGACTGAACAATACGTAAAAAAATTAAAAAGAATTAATTTATTCTCGGTTACTTGGAAAAGAGAATCCTGTATAAATGGCTACAGCAGCATGTTCTGCCACATTTTTTTTCATAAACTGAGCCCTGTCAATGACAGCAAAACAGATTGTGTGCATCTGCTGGGAATGAGCCAGATGACAGTGGAAGAAACACATGGATACCTTGGCACAACTACGAAAGAAGTAGAAGAAAAATGGACAGAAAGAAGTAGAAAGTTTTAAACTTTATTAAAATGGATTTCTAACAAAAGTTAAGTTATCTGAGAGTCTGTTGCCTTGTTTGAGACTAAAAACCACTACATATGTATATTCTACATTACCTTGTTTACTCCCTTTGGTACTCATAATGGACACTGTTACCACAGTGCCTGGGGCACACAGAATTTGCCGCAGAGAAATATCATCTCATCCTACAGACATGGAATAGATGCATGAGCAAAGTGAAATCTTTGCAGTCATCTAAAAGAGGTTTTGGAAGAGTTAATTCCACACTACCCAAATCCAAGTTGCCATCACAGATGATAGAATATCCTTCGTCTCCTTAGCTATGCTCTCAGACAAAAGTGGCATTATACCTAAAATCCATACTAAACAAATAACCTGCTAGTACTCTAGCATTACAGGACTAGGGCATCTGACAACTTGAATTAACATAAATAGTTATTGAGTCAGCTTTGCTATAACTGCTTGCACATTCTTAAGTTTCACTTGAAAGTATGGACTGAGAACCCAAGATGGCTCTAAAAAGAATCAGTAAGTTGCAGTTGTCAGTACAGAACTGCCACCACAAATAGTAGCAAATATCAATTCTCATAGAAAAGGAGAACCTGATCTTCTGCAATACTAAAAAGCATTTTCGAGCTGTTGACTCATCATGGCACCAGAACTGAATGCTCATTCTCAGAAAAGAGTTCAGAAATTCTGATGAGTCTGTAAAATCTTTCATTTCAGCTGTAAAGTAATTCACATTTTTTCCCCTTTTGGTTAATTGAAGATATTCCAAATACTTGAAGGTAGACCAGGTAAGATTAAGATCTTCCTCTCCTTCCTCTCCTTCCTTCCTCTCCTTCCTTCCTCTCCTTCCTTCCTCTCCTTCCTTCCTCTCCTTCCTTCCTCTCCTTCCTTCCTCTCCTTCCTTCCTCTCCTTCCTTCCTCTCCTT
>JANEHK010000022.1:5862967-5879880 GCA_025960845.1 Tachycineta bicolor | reverse complement strand
TTCCTTCCTTCCTTCCTTCCTTCCCTCCCTCCCTCCCTCCTTCCTTCCCTCCTTTCTTCCCTCCTTCCTTCCCTCATTCTCTAAGAAAATAGTGTTCCAGTAACAAGGACATAGAAACACTTCTGAATTTTGCTCTGATATTTTGTCTTATAAATCAGGAATAAAACTGGACTGTCAGCTGAGTAAAGATGCATGCAACACCTAATGGTCTGAGTACCTCAAGTAATCTGGAGCACCTGGAAGTCTAATGAGGCCAGCGGTCTCAGACTGTATATATTCCATCTACAGTGATTATTTGTTACTTCGAAAGTACTTCTGAATCATATTAGAAAAATGGAATGATTTGGACTTTATAAAGTATATGGCTCATTACATAATACAATTAACATCTAGCAGACAGAAGCTGAGGTATACTCTCCTAATCTGAGAACAGCTTTAGAAAAACATAAAATGTACCTTCACATTCCATCTCCTTTCAGGATGATGTGTGAATGGCAAAGCACACCCTTTAAACCCCAAGAGGGACTTAAAAAACAGCTTAAGTCTGCTTATAATGTTCTTGATAAAAGAAATGGTAGATTTTTATACATTCTTCCCAGGGTGGTCTGGAAGAGAAGATTAGAAGATCTTCTTTTGAAATGTTCTATTCAAATGGTACCTTTGTTTCTAATGCATCTGGAAAAAGAGTCAGAGTGGAACTGAGAAAAAGAGGTGGATGTTAATTAACAGCATGAATTCTGTTTATAAAGCAGTTTTTAGTAGGTCTTCAAGTCATGAGCAAAGAACATTGTGTCATATATTTACTTACATCTTAAATAAATACATTATTATATTTGGATGTAAATTCTCATCATATTTCTGAGATCAGAACTTCCAAATTACATTAGAAGCAAAGGAAAAAGCAGCATGCTTTTATAACTTATGACCAGCTTCAAGCTCTTGGATAAATACTCGGCAAGACAGAATATCTGCACAACTTTTTAACCAGAGTTGTTACTCTTCTTCATTAATTCAGCCATAATAATGTGGTCAGGAAATCAGCTTTCAGCTGACACCCACATATTCAACAGGCACATTAACTATACAAGAAACTGGCTAGAGTCATGAATGCTAGGCCACAAGGTCTTTCCTAAAGGACCACCCAAACTCTGGGTGTGAAGATGAGAGAGAACATGCAAAAAATCTGTATTTTTCTCATACAGATTTATTAAACACTCTTAGGTAGTCTGAGACATTTATCACACCCTGGAGCTGTACTTCCCGTCTCAGCCAGCCCATAATCAATTCATTACTCACTTACAGCATGCTCACTACCCTCATATTCAAACATCTCATGTTTCTAACTCTTATCCTAGATTTCAGAGCTTCATTAGGCATGTCATGTATCTATTCGAAAGTAAACTCAAATGAACGAATGAGGTCACCAAAAATTATGAAAGACTGCCACAGAGGTATTTATCTAGTTTTATGTATTTTGATGAATGCACTTGTATAAAGGTAAAATCAAAAGAACTTTTTTCTTATACATTGTATTTTATAAAGTAAAATAAAACTTTTCAGACAATGCAATAGCAAAGATGGCATGGCATTGGTTGTTTAAACTAGTTTAGCTCTATATTACAGACTAGAAACATAGAAAGGCTTGCATTTTTTAGTAAGAGACATAAAAGAGAACAAGAGACTAACTCAATAGGTAAGGAGCTATGGCATTCCAGCGAAAAATTACTCAATTACAGTCTGTCATTCGATGACTATTTCATTACCTATTCAAAAATGTAATTGCCTCACATTTGGAAAGTGAGAGTTAGCTTTCTCCCAGAGTACTCCATAACCAATGGAAGACAGATTTTAGCATTAACTGCTCTATATTAAGAGTAGGAAGTCTTTCCAATCAGGTTTCACAATTCTTGAATTTGTGCTGTAAAAATTCAATCAGTGTTCATAAACAATTTGTAAATTTTATCTGGGGATATGGATTCAGGTAGACAACAAGACACAGCAAAGTAAACCTTAAATTCACCTTTTAGACGTTGCCCTAAGTACATTCTAATTTTTTAAATACATCCCAGGACAAATTTAAGGTTTTATTAATGTTGATAATTTCATTCCACTCACATATTTCATAACAGACTTACACCAAAAAACAAAAAAACAAAAAACCCCACGTTTGTAGTTCCATTTAAAATTCACATTTGGAAGTTCTGAGTCTCTTTTCTTATAGTGAATGTATTAGACTTTTTTTCAGCTTCTGCCCTTCACTTGCAATTTTTTTACCTTGCATCTGTTGCCGCAAATAAAGTTCATGTCTCTTGGGAGACGATGATTACTGAATTGTACATTAAAGATTAACATACATTTTTTAAATCCTCCCAGTATTTTTAGGTTTTGGAATTCATATTGAATAATTCTCCTCCCTGGTCTCCTTGGAAATTGAAACCGATGGGTTGCATTTAGTGCTGGCAATTATTACATTCAGGAAACTTGTTCAAAATTTGGAGCACACTTTGAAACTGAATGTGCTATATGTTCACTTTTTCAGTAGAAAGCCTGTATTTTAGTTTTAGATATCTAGTTTCGATCATGATATATTCAAAATGGTCTTTGCGAACAGACGTAATAGTGGGAATTTATTTAACTGTTCTGCCTGTAAGAATAGGATGTAAACCAACATATGAAAATAGAATGCTGATGATTCTTTCTTTCACAAATTATCATAATCAGAATCTCACAAAACTATGCATCTTTAGACTCCCTGTGATTTTAAAGAGGCCTTTTTGATATATCCACATTGTATTTTGAATTTATATCTATAATATATGGGAGCTGTATTTTTAGAATAATATTTAATTTATAGAGCAATCCTCTGATCCATTAGTGGAATAACTTCCTCTTTCTGATTATATTTGGAAAACAATAAAGCAAAAGGAGTGAACGAATACTTTCTTCCTGACTATTCTCAAAATTACTTTTATCAGGTGTCTGTAGAAGTGTTACTCAGTGTCCTGTTGGAGTAGTCAAAGAAGTCATGGTCTCATTACAGGTTTTCTTGTAATCACGTAAATAAAAATGGGGTAGAACAAAGTGCTACTGTTTTACAGTGGTGACTTTTAGAGACTTCTAATGGAAAGTAGCTCAAGAAAATCACCATTTGTCCAGATGGCGGACAATGGTGATACACAATAAATACTGCTCATCAAGACAGAGCAGAATGTATTTCTTTTTTGTCATGCCTCTTTGTTGCATGATATATTGCTTCTTATTGTTATTTATTGACAAAAAAAATTGTTAAGTTAAATAAAAAAAACACCCTGCCTCCACTGAGAAATCCTTGCACCCTCAATTATGTGTATTACTACATAATTAGAAACATGGGGAAATAATCCTAATAGCATTAAGAATGTTATGCAAAGATAGTAATTTTTCTATTATTTGCTTTTTATCTGTCATAATAATGCATTATGCCTATCACCACTGTATCACCCCTCATGCAATTTTTGAAAACATGAAATTCCAGAAAAGATAGGGCCCAGTAAGTATGCTTTATAGATGACTATTTTGCACGACACCACTGAGTGTAATACTAAGCCTGTGACACTATCTACTGGAAGCATAACTGAACTAAATGCAAGGTTCTCGATGAGGATTTAAGTACAGAAACATGTATTGAAAATAGATTCACATTTTGCTTTGTCAGTAACAATTTCTGGAAAACCACAAAAATATTAGTCCAAGTTAGTTAGTTAGTTAGTCCAATGTTACAGAAAAATGTAGAAGAACACTATTCTCTTTCTATCTCTCTCTTCTCTTTCTATCTGCATAACTCTTTATGGCAGCATCAACCATAAAATAGAAACACCAGATCCTACTGTTTTACCTGTGAAGATACTCAGATTTCTACCTACCAAGGATACACCTGTAATTATGGAATTTCCTTCATTTAGGTAGCTTGGCAATCATTTAATCATGTTTTAAGAGTAAACTGGAAAACTATTTTCCACTGGATACACATTTTGAATGTAAATTCATATTATTTCCAGTTGTTAACTACACATCATGTAACTAAGAGTACTAGCCTGGACTATAGTTTTTTAAATGTGTATTCTGGAGAATATGAATGAAATTTTTTTTTGTTTGGATGACCATACCAGTTCATAGACTCTTACCAAAATTTATGATCATATTTATAACTTCTAAAATTTGTCTATGTGTGTTTTGGATAAAGTTATATATTTTGTATGCCACTGCATGGATGAATTTTTATGGGTCAGTACACTGAAATAAAAATTGTATCATGAAGAAGTTTAGTAACTATGCAAACACATTTAATAGATTGTAGTGGGGTTGTAACATGGATTTTTTGTCATTCTTCTGCTGTATCAATTCCTTGTCTCCATCTTATACACATAAACAAGATGAAGAGAAAACGGATGATTTCTCCAAGATTCTGTCGGCAAAATACTGTTCCAAAGATCACTTCTTACAGCTATACAACATGTTTCAATCAACAATCATTAAGAGCAATCATGTTGCGCTCCATCTGCAACAATTAAAGATTATACACAACAAGATTAATTATATACATTTCAACGGGAATTTTAAATGAAAAAATTCTGCAAGACTGAAGTTTTAAGTTTGACTAATGTGTATTGTCCCATCTTCCATTCTACCCCATCTTATGAAACAGACCATATCCACATTCCTCTTAAATTCCCTAAAAGCCTTCCTCCTCTATTGCTGTTCTCCCACTTACACTCAGTAGAAGCAGAAACGTATTCAGGACACAGATGGACAGACATAAAGCAGCCCTGAGGCTAAGTCTAGAGACTGTCTCCTGCTGGTTTTACAGAATATCCCCAGACTATTACCATTTTTTATAGTAGTTGCCGAGGTGTTCCCATGGGATATGGCTGTCAAAAGGGAGTTCTTTGCAGTAAAATTTGAGGCTAAAATGCAAGGCTGAAGGGGACACGTTTTTCTACAATGCCCTCTGCTCCTAGCCCCCATCTTTAGGGACAGCTTTTCCACCCAACTCTGAAGAAATTATTTAAAACAGTATTTATTGAGAAGTCCATACTGAATTTTTAAATGACAAGTGTCGCAGTCTAGCTTCTTACAGGTGAATATGTTCTGAAACATTACAATTTCTCTGATGATCCAACAATATCTAAACTATCCGGTTAAAAAATGCACTCTTATTTCATATATAATGTTGTATCAATTTTTCTTTTCCCCACCAGGGCAAGAATTTTATTCAAAATCACATAAATAGCCCATGCTACTGTGTTACTTGTTTTTTTATGTTACTAAAGTGAATGCTTCATGTGGATAGTGTTCTGCACTTTGTGGACTTGCGCTGATGTGCTTTATAAACAATCTCACAAGCCTCCCTCCTCGCTCTTTGTACATACTTTGCGAACAGCTATTGATTGACAACTTAAAAGTAAATAGTAAAATTTAACTGAGTATAGTTTCCACAAGTGGTAAGCATCCTATATCTATAAAAGCAAACATAAATAATGTTCTGTCTAATTCAGTTCACTTACACCTTCTAATTCAGTTACACTTACACCACTTACAGCATGAGAAATAAGAGATGGTAATATTTAAGGTGAATTCTTGCACTGGTATTCAGTTAATAATTTTTATGATATACTTCATTTAATCAATTATACAGTTGAAGAAACAAGAGTTAAGACAAGACTTGTTAGATTTGAATCTAAGTTTTGTATCAGCCTTATAACCTGGGAGAAGGAGGCAGAGGAGCTTTATGCCATCTGTTCAATTCTGTCCTTAATCTGTGGGCTGCCTTATGGTTAGCTTAAATGAAGGAAGCAGATACTGACTGACTTCCAGGACCAGTTGTACTGGCCAAGATCTCTAGAGCTCTCTTCACTCGAAATCTTGCAGGCTTCCAATATCAGGAAAGGTGCCAGAAGGCAGAAATAAGTACATCTACCCTGCTGGAGCAGGTAACTGCTAAAACACCTGTTCTGGGGATTACAAAAGGGGCATAGTCTATCAGACCTCGCTGGTGTGATTACTGAATCCATATTGTGCCAGAATATTCCATACAGTACTAAAATAACTCTCATACAATTTATCAAGAACTTGTTCGAATTCAGATAACATAAGTGTAGGTTTTCCTAGGGCATATCTCTGCAATCTAAATGTATTTAGTTATTTAGTAAAAAAAAAAAAAAAACAAAAAAAACAAACAAACAAAAAAAAAAAAAAACCAAACACAAAAAACTGTGTGTGGGGTTCTGTTTGGCAGTATTTCACAGTAGCAGTCCTACACTTAAAATGACACAAAGATTCTTTTTGCTATGCTTCCCTCTATTTTTCCTCCACATTTGCTTTCTCTTCACATTGCAAGTTGCAATGTAACTCTATTAGAAAATTCTATCAGTAGCATGTTAGCTTTCCTGGCAGAATAACAGGTGTCACTTGCATACTTTGAAACACTTTGAAGATGCAAGGAAGTTTAAACGATTGGCTTCTATTGTGATGTTCCTTGGGTTAAATAAAGGAGTGGTCTTGAAAAGATCTCTTGGTACTTTAAAATTACTGGGAGAGATAAGTTACATTAAAAGGGCTGATGGCAAAACTTATTCCTAAAATACACATTTCTTAAATGTTCTAAAATCAAATACTAATTCCCATTACTGAGATTTGCATATATAGATTTAACTCTCTGAATTGTCAGATTTTTTTTCTGCAAGTAGGCCCCTTAATTTATCATATGTGCATATAGGCTTTATTTCCATTTCAATTTTCATTAAATTGATCTCATACTGTACATGAAACTGTGGCATTAATTGTGTAAGAGTATTCTCAGTCTTGGCTGCTTCTTTATCTGATACCTGACAGATCCAATATACAGCTGAGGCCCACAGGTTTTTTGTTACATTAATGCTAGATAACTTTTTGAAAATTAAACTCTTCTGTAAAATAAAAAATAAAGAATTCTACTGTTGCATGAAAGAGCTCAGTGTGGGTTTTTTGAGGTGGTGAGGAGTTATATGACCAGACTGCACTTGTAAGAAAAGGACTGTCTTTACCACTGCAAACTCCATCTAATTTATTTTATGCACATGAACTCTTTTTCAGAAGTACTGATCATCCATATACAACTAAAAAAGAAAGGTGTGCATTTTGTGAATTTGAAAACTGTCTTAATAGAATTTTCTTGCTCACACAACAGTAAAATAATCAGAAAAGTTACAAAATATGGTAACTATTCTTTGAGGACTGTCGTGAGTGAGCATGTCACAGACCAGTGTTTTTCATCTTATTTGGCTGTGAGGTCCCTTAGGATATTTCAAATGACTGCATTTATTGCCTATTTTGAGGGCTTACTTTTCAAAGCATCATGCTAGGAATTTTTTTTTAAATTCTTGTTTGAGCCTCATAATACATTGGTAAGAAAATTGTCTAATGCACATAGGAAACAAAAAAAGGAAGAGAAAATGTACTTTATGTAACTTAAACTTTTCAAAACACAGCTAGGCAAAGCTTTAGTGAAACAAAATAGAAATGCACCTTCTGTATCCATTAAAATGAGACATCTGAATTTATGTGATTTTCCTGTCTGATTAAAATGACACATACAAAATTAAATACATAAATATTAATTTTATGCACCACATAAGATGAAGAAAATGAAAGAACAATGTTTATATTTATGGTTGACTCATTAGTGTTTTATTATGTGAAACACTAGGAGGCATCAGTTGGGTAAAAAAGGAGTTCTTTTGAAATATTGCATGAAATTATCATAGAAGTTATCAGCTTTCTACTTTCATACTTCTAAATGTTAAAGACTGTACGTTATAACTAAATTATGCAAACAGGAAAAACACTGATAAATGACATTTAATAATATAGGGACAGCACTTAATTTCTTGGATATTTTCAAATTGGACTACATACATGCAACATAAATAATAGTTTTACAACTGTTATTATTTTGAAAAATAATAGAATAAAGCAAGATTGCTTAGTTGTTGTTCAATATAATGATTTTTGATAAATCTGCAAAGCCCTGACACATTTTAGGTACCCTCCTCTGCTTGTAAGCTCTTAATATGGTTAAGTGCAGTGAATTTAGTATAGTCCTCAACACTTTTTAGAACCTAGGTACTTTTAATGTGATTACTGGATAATATCTTAACAAATATATTTAAAAAAAAGTCCAAGAACAAGAATCTACCACATTTTAGTTGTGTTTTCCCAAAGTGGTGTATTAAAAAGTTTTTATAAAATTTGTGTAACAGTGCTACAAGTGGCTGTACTATCACTATAAAATCAAACAAATTCCAGTAATGTCAAAATCGAGTTTTCCTTGCTTCAAATTGCATTTAACAATGACTAAGCATGAGTTATAGTTGTCTCATACAATAATCACTTAAAATTGAAGTGTGTCTTGCTATGCTGCAGCAATCAGCTTTTATCACTCCCCAATCAAAATGACACGTGAATTGCCTAATCCTTCTTTTGTAAGGCACATAAGACTTTGTTGTCACTGTTGGTTTTGTGAATCGCCCCTATAAGCTGGTCTGATTTCCTAAAGATGACAGATCTCAGTGAACAGACAACCTCTACTGCACTTCAGTCAATGAAACAGTGACATTAAAGTGGAGGGCTGAAGACACTAGCTTTTAATCACCTGTCCACATGTATCATTGATCACCAGTTCTAAGAAAATGACCTTAAAGCTGGCCAGAGGACTCAAGTAATTACTTCTAAAAATAGTTTAACAAATCAGTTTTTCAATTTTTAACTTGCACCATCAGAATTTGCTGACCAAAGTTCTTCTGAATACATTTTGCTTCTGAACCAGGATCCAAACTTTTATTTTCATCCTTTTCAAATATCAGAATTCTAACTCTGCTGTTAAGCTTGAAGTTTTCTAGCTTTCAGAACTAAATATATAATTTTTAAAATATTTTGTACCTAAGTCAATACAAAGCTTAAAGGAGGATAAAGCAAAATCTCTCTACTGATATCAAATAACAAAATTAAAAAACTTAAAATGTATAACAAATGTAAGTGTTCTGGGTATTATTCAGGATGCTGAATCAAGGACTATAAACTCTTTGAAATTACATAACAGCTTATGTAGATTAATCTCCATCATCAGTGTTTTCAAAAAAATACCAATTACACCTTACTTGATTTTTGGAAAAATTATCGTGCACATGTGACTAATTATATCAAACAGGTAAAAGTGTACCCTAATTTATCAAACACTAAGCATTTTTTCTTTCAAGAACCTAGTAACAATTAATGACTTTTTTCCTTACTGAAATGTACAAATAACTTCTACTTTCTCTGAAGATGCAATAAACTATAAAGTAACCTGTTATAGAGAAAAGTAAAATTAAAAGAAGTTGGCAAAAGTAATCTATTCACAACTCCTGCTCAGTTCCTAAGTTTCTATATAAATACTTTAATCTACTGAATAATGAGTTACCAAAATATTTCCTATGAAAACTTTTGTGAAAAGCTTCAGGAAGCTTAATTTCTCTTTGTCTGCAACATTATAGGTGGTGTGGTTTTTTGTGGGTTTTTTTGGTGTTTTTGTTTGTTTGTTTGTTTGTTTTGTTGGGTTTTTTGGTGTTTTTTTTTCTTTTTAAGAACCATTTAAGAAAGCTATCTCTGGTTTTGAGTATACATGTTGCAGGTAGATAAAAAGTTTAAAAAAATAATAATAAAAAAAAAAAATCCAGATCCAATATTGGAATAAAATTCACAGTACAAAAGTATTTGAATGAATTTTCTTATTATGGTCCAAAACTAGAATCTCAGGAACATAGTTGTAAACGACTTATTTAATCTCCCACACTAGTCATCATTTAGTACCAATTTTAATAAGGCGCTTAAACTTCCTTTTTTCTTGGTCAAATAATCTTAAGAGGATGCAGACCATATCTGATCCCTACATTCTTTTATAGGACATTGAAAGCGACATTCTTTACATCTCTGTCCTCTGAAAGCTTTGGGACAGGCAAGAGGTTTAGTCTCTTAGGGTCCTGATCCTGTAAATTGTTGTCATTGTTGTCACTGTGACTTGCTCATTTTCACACAAGTAGTCTCAGCATTGTCAGTGGGACTAGTTGTGTAAGAACTTGCATGAAAGAACCTTTCCATGTTCAGGTCCCAGAACTATCTTCTCATACTATGTAGAGCATATTAGTATAAGCATATATGAACAATAATTTTTTCAAATAAATATATATGTACAACCAGGAGCATAGACACGTGGAATTAAGGGCCATTGTCTTAAGTTTTTCTTCAAGAAATCTTTCTATTACTTCCAAAAGGACACAAGTGTGGGCAGATAGTTCAGTGAAGGGTCATTACGACTTATGTAATCATTAATACAGAAAGAATAATATAACGGGTATTTAAAAAAAAAAAACTAATAAAGTAAGAAAGTTTTGCAGGTTTTGGACTTAAAGTAAGGTACTTGGAATCCTGTAACAAATACAGTTCACGAAAGAACAAATCCCCTGAGAAACCATATGACTTATCATTGGAACTGAAAATTAGTATGTATGCAATACAGAGGTGCTGGAATACTGGTTCACAGGTGGTAATATTTCCATGCCCTGTCAAGACTCTAGGGATTAGTTATTATACTCCATATAAACATCTTTACTCTTCAAATACAATAGCCAGGAAAGTGCCAATGAAAGAAATCCAGTCTTCTAAATAAGAAGTTTCTTCTAAAATAATTTATCATTAATTTAATAGTTATTTTAAAGTAAATATATGAAACTAGGACATTTGCTATTAAGGTGATTGTCAGATATATACAAAGGAAATTTTGTGTCAAAGATATTCTTTTCTGATCACCAGCAAAGTACTGGTAAAGTGCCTTTCCCTGTTTAATTCTCTTAAACCTTTAGTCTTAAATTTTGTATTACAGTATTTATTTAAGTATGTAGTTATTTGGTAATGATAATCATTACACACAATAAAGAAAATAGAACTTTTCTATAAAAGACAATACTTAGATAGCCACAATGATTAAGTTTTGTTGTGCACCATGCTGCATATTATTATTATTATTATTATTATTATTTTTTTTTACTATTGTTTTGGAAATGGGATTATTAGTTTGGTTTTATACTCGTTTTGTTTTTCAGGCTGACAGAAGGTGACACAAAGTTTTATGGGAAATAATAAGTATTATAATTACATAATGGAACAATAATCTTATAAATCTCTCATTTACATTAAACTTTATTTTAGCCTGTAAGTTACTGCAATTACACCAGCTAGTTCTGTAATTTTGATTAGGTCTACTCCTTCGTGTTAAAAAATATAAAGATTACTCAAAGTACTGTGCAAAGACCAAAGCATGCTGTTCCAAAAGTGGTGTGAAGACCATTACTTAAGTTCCCACAAAAATGCAAGGGGTCGTTCCATCTCAAATGTATATAATTCAGATGAAAGGTGCACAAAGTTGAACACTTGCAAGCATGCACTACCTAAACTCAAGACTGAAAAGCCTGTGATACGATGAAGTTTAAGAGCATTTCACTGAAACTGGATTGTTTCCTAAGTCTGATAAATCAGAGTGCAAGCACTACAAGGTCATAGTTTTTAAATCAACTAAGAACCATCTAAATCAAATAAGCTTCAATACTTCATAACATCAAGCACATAAATTATGTAAACTAACTTCATCAAAGTTTAAATACTTATGACACCGATAGAGACAAGTCTGCAATAATTTACTAGACAGAGATTTAACTGTTACTTTTTTAACAAGTTACTTTTAAGCAACGGCACAGTCACACACTAAAAGTCTGCAAGCAACCTCAACCCCAGTTCACATAAAATGACTGATACATTCTTCAAAAGCGATAGGAAATGTACCTAGGGCTTTTGTACCATGTCCGCTATATTTTATTCCGACGCTGAATTTCACACATACTTACATTGTAAACAGTAAGCTGTTTGGCAGATCAGACTAGTCCTTCAGATATTTTCCTTTCATAGGAAAAAGAAAAAAATCCCTTTACTTCTTCCAGTCTTAAATATTCACCACCTGGTTCAACATGCAGCCGCCTTGAATCACACACACAACCTTCAAAGTCAATCCAATAAGCAGCCAGAAGATGCCTGGTGTGTGTGTGTGTGTGTGTGTGTGTGTGGTGCGCGTGTGTGCAGCGTGGAGGAGGAGAAAGTGGCTGAGCTGCTGGTCGGATTAAAAGTAACCGGACTCGTCCTGAGATCGTCCAGGAAGGAAGTGACAGCAAGCGAATGGGAAAAGGCGAATAGCTCACAGCCTTTGTAACATCGCGAAGGGGAAGGGGGAGGCGAGAAAGGGCTTGAAACTACACGCCTGATGAGGCGTCCTTTTCTGCTTCTTTCTCTTCCTCCCTTTTCTTCTCTTTCTCCGTGTCTCTATTTCTCTACCTCTCCCACAATCCCAAACGAATGAGTCTCTCCTCCCGAGCGGGAGAAATAATCAGTTTCATTCTTGCAAAAAGGGGGCGGGATCAGATCCCGAAAGCGTTTTAATGAAACAAACATAGATCAGCAGCCGCAGCGGCAGCAGCTCCTTGCCCCTCTAGTCTAAACTAGATTGATAAATTGCTCCACTACACTACTTTAATTATGTATATGGTATGCAGAATAAATCACCGAGCATCAGTACCTCAATCAAGCACTTTTTAAATGATAATTGCATCTTGGGTAAATCAATCTTTCCATTCCTGACATTTTGCTAATTTTAGTTTTACGGTGGGGGTAATGGCATATGCCACACGCAAACCTAATGACAACCTTTATTATACAAAGCGAAGACAAGGCGGCGAGCCGGTGCGTATTTTCCCCCTCCTGGCGAGGGACCACAGCGTGCAGACGGAAGGCAGGAGGGCTGCGGACCTGGGAGGCGCGCACAGCCCGCGGCAGGGCATCTGCGGCCGGTCACGGCCCGGCTGCGGGGCAGCGACCGAGCCCGCCAGCACCCCGGGACCTGCGGAGCCCAACGTTCGGAACGTCCCTGCCCCGAGGCGGCACCTCCGGAGCGGCTTCGCTTCCGGCGGGGAGGGCCGGGCGCCGAGAGGGGGCAGCCGGCTCACGGCCGCCGGCGCAGCCCAGAGGGCGCCGACCCCCGCGCAGCCTCCCGAGCGCGGCAGGGCTGCAGTCCGCCGGCACTTGCCCCCGCCCCCAAAGACCGCCTGCCCAGCCCCTCGCACCTCGGCTGTGCTCCCCCTCCCGAGCCCTGCGGCTGCTGAGCAGCCCAACTTTCCCAGCTCATCGGGCCGCGGGTCCCGCGCCGCGGGCAGCGGCTCCGGCGCAGCGGCGCTTTTCCCGCGGCGAGCGGCGGTCGGATCCGGGCCCGCTCGCCTTCTCGAGCACGTCCCGGCCACGGGCGGCTGCCGGAGACGGTCTCACGTCAGGCTTACCTGCAGAAATGCAGCACTGAGAGCACGCTGTGCGCGGACAGGGCTTTATTTTTTTAATAGGTTCAGTTGCTTCTAAAACTGGACTGAAAGGACTACACTGTGAGTTTGAATCCAGATTAAGCACATGCAGTGATTTGTGAGTAAAACTGGATCTTGTACATACTTTTTAAATTTTTATGCAGATAGCCAACTTTTACGATCCTTTGGGAGGAGCAGGGGAGTTTGTAAAGGCACAGAGTATTATTTTTTATGATAGATTAAGGTACTGGAAATAGGAACAGCGCATGTGATAAAACGAAACGACTGAATTCAAACACAGTGATAAATATATATTTGGGTTATTTTCATACCAGTCCTCGGTCTCACAGACTTTTCCCCTAGAAATATCTCATTGGGCCACTGACCTACTTCCAAAGTATTTGACAATGAATAAATACCTTTTCAGTTCAGCCGAACTCTTTAAAACATAAATGCTCAAAGCACAGTCATAGCAAAAACAAACCTCAGGTAGTTCTAACAAGCACCCTGCAATTGCTCACAATGCAAATCCCTAGAGAATACTGGGGGTCTCATCCATGTCCTGGTCTGTCTGGGTGAGAGTGCACGCTTCTCCAGGAGGTGACATGCTACAAATGCACCCACACCAATAACACCCGTGATACTGATGTGCCCAGAGCCACCAGACAATCAGATACAAGCCAAGCACATTGTACACGGTGGTGAGAGGCACACATGCACCGCAGTGGCAGCACAGCCTGAAAAACATTGGGAAAGGAATACTTTCTCAGCCTCAGGTGTGCCATGAAGCATTGCAGGAAAGAAATACGGACAGTTACACCGGTTGTACCCTTGCTATGCCTCTTCTCCAGACAATTTTGGTCTCCCAGGGTGGCACCCAACTATCCTGTAATATTTCTATATTCTTACAGGCAAAAATGGAAAATTCTGTTAGGACTTGGCACTTTTGTGCTCTAATTGAAAATGACTGGCATCTGCTTTATTTTGTACAGGATGCGTAAGTTTCCCGGTGCCTGGTTAGTTGGTAACACAGCCCTTCAACCAGCGAGACAGAAAGTGAGCACTGCCATATTTTGAAAGTAATTATTACTGTAAGCAAATGTTTTAGAAAATAAAAGTATACAGCAGTTTAGAACTTCAGCTACACCTTCATGTGGGCACTTGTGGTCTAATCTTTTTATAGTTGTGACCTTTACATACTGGAGCCACTTAAAGCCAAGCCAAGATTTTGTCACGAGTACAATTCATCAAATCCATGTAAAGGACATCTTGATTTTTGAAACAGGATTCAGATGCTAGATGGACAAATGGATATAAGGGGAGGGATCAGGATTTGTCACTTGTTTCAGGCTTAGACAAGGCACGAATTTATGCAGTATAATTTGAAGTGTTTAGGTGTTTTTGTTTCCCTCTCTTTGGACTTCATTTAAAAATCTGAAATAATTTCAAACCATAAAAAGCCTTTGTTCTGATGTCTGTATATGTACTGACTTTCCACAAATGCACCCTTTTCAAATTTCTGGCACAAGACACAAATCTATGCTTTCCTGCATTCTACAGTCCATGTGTAGGTCTGCTGACAATTTTTTTTTTTTTCCCGATCTACCACCTGAGGCATGCAGTGTCTTAAACTATGAGACACAGTCAAAATGTAATAATTATAAAATCAGATCTCCAAAGGTTTATTATAGAGTGTGTCCAAGTATCACTTTCCATTACAAGTGTGATTACCTCAAGGTAACATTTCCTTTGAAGATGACTATCAAAGTCCATTTTTGTTCTTTTGTGGATGTAGAACGTATTTTTTCCCTTAGGAGAAATGAGATTGTCAGCTTACATCCTTTAATGGTGTTTAAACTGAAAAGCAGTGAGGTTACTATAAAACGATCCACCTCCTTTGCATCTTAACCCTGGGCTAACTTGGTTTCTATTTTCTGTTTAAAGTTCTGCTCAAAGCCATTCCACTGTACACCTCGCTTTCTTCCACCACCTCCCTATTTGTAAGAGCAATACAGTATACTCTTCTTCCCATGTCTGGCTGCTTTTAAACTTGGCCCACGCTGGGTGCAGTTCTTGAAGAGAGCTTTATGAAATTATTTTAAAGTGAGCTGGGGCGGTTGCCACAGCAACCCACCCTGAGAGAAATCGAGGCTATAGATTAATCTACCCCACAAGATTATTCAACAGTTCTGTATTTGTTCTTCATTCATTCAGAATATTCCCTCAAACCATATGCTTTTATAATGAACATAAAGATATAAACTCAGATAATTTCAAAGATAACCGGTTGTGTATTCCAGAAGCACAAATTAATCGCTTAGTAAATGAGATGACAGGTATATGATTCTTTGCACAATCGTTTAATTGCAAAAATATGTATCTGAGAGGTACGCATAGCTGACATATGAACTTTAAATAAAATGGCATGCCATTGCTAAAATGGCGTTATCACCACACACATCATGCAATGATTACAGAAAGCCTTTGTCACAGGTATACCTCTAAGTATATAACACAGAGTTTTGCTCTCCAGGTTTTGCTTTGAACAAAAACCTAAAAATGATAAATAGTTCTTGGTGCTTTTAAAAGTAAAAAAAAATTAAATACTCACCACATTACACCCTCTTTATTGTCAAAATCATCCACCTCCAATGCTTTACTTAATCTTTCCCATGGTAGTTACTTCACAGTTTACAATTCTTGTTCGGCACCTTGGATGTTTAAAAGCACAAAAGTAGCATATTATTAAAATGCAAGCCTTCAATATATTTTAGGAGATTAATGAAGTAATTTCTATAAAAAGAATATGAATCTTTACTGATGTGCACTTAGGCCTATCTTGTAAGTAGCTTGATGTTTTAAGAAGCTGTTACAAACTCCATCTAAATCCTACCTTAGGGATGCTACACTATCAGTAAAACTACACTACTATCGATTGCAGGCTGTACTTATACTCCAGTCTGTATTTATGCTTTGACATGCATTTTGGAAAACACAGCCATCTCGTTGTTTAATAAATGCCTGTTTAAAAGGCCTGGGTGAATTACAAAGTGGTGAAGCTCAGCATATTAATTTTTTTTCCTTCTATCAAGGGTAGGTATGTGCGCTGCCAACACCAGACACGTATCTCCTTGGGTCTGCTTTGAGGAAGGCAAAACCAGGTAGCACCAGCGGAACTTTTTTTTACCCCAAATATTCGTTTTTCTTTGCATCTGTAGTTGTGCAGAGGGGGTCCCGACTAGAACGACTTGGTCTTGAGGGGCGACCTTTCAGGCCTCTGCCCCAACCCGTCGCACCCGCACACATCACTACCCCGGGCTTCTCATCATTAATTTATTGACTCATGACTTCTACGTGCTGGGCTGTCCTTGCGGGCGCGGCGGTCGGCAGTCAGGGCAGGAGCAGGTACGACGCCGGTCGCGGGCCGCATCTCTTCCGGCCGCGCGGATCTGGCGGCGCCGGGCGGGG